>QVXC01000525.1:0-21917 GCA_003501895.1 Phaeosphaeria sp. A1 3.1a | reverse complement strand
TACCACTACTCTCACACACAACTCCCCCCTCCTCCCTCGCCTGCTTCCTTACCGCCCACCGCTCCAGCACCGACAAGCCATCGTCTGGGTACGTCGCTCGATCCGCAACGCCGACGTCAAATCTGTGCGTGGACGTGGATTTATCGGCGGATGGGAGATCGATTTGCTGGACCGGCCTAGGCGGTGGATCAAGGGGGAGTACGTCCGGGGATGGAGGTGCGAGATTATTTGCGGTAATTGCGTTTGTGATAGGTAACGACTGGGATTGAGTAGTCGTTGGTGTTGGTCCAGCGCCTCCGCCTCGAGGATGTTTATTCTCTACTTCTCTCCCCCTCGTATAATCTTTCCTGGATGATCGGGTAATCGAGAAGCATGATTTAAGTAGTGCCATCGCAATTCTCTTCCCCTCATTCAATCCGTCTGCTTCCTCTAGCCACTCGACGATCGCAATCCCAAGGATGAATAAGTGTATTCAACTCTAGAATAATGATGACATCCAGGATAAAGAACAATCGTCCCTTCGATGACGCCTACCCACTCTCCAGACCAGTTGCGCCCTACATGCCTTTCTGACTCCAACTCAGCCTTGTTTCCGAAACATACCCGACGGTGACTCTATTAGGCAATGAGCTGTAGCTTATGCTCTCAAAGTGGAGCATGCTGTGGGTCCAGGGCAAGGCTGCCAGCAGGCACTTTCGAAAACAGTATGTGCAAGCGAACACGATGTCGGGGCCACTCTTGAGTTAGACCGAGATGAATTGGTACATACCGAGGCATCATGGCACATGTATTCCCGGTCAGGTAGCTCTGTCTGAACAAAACGTAAGTCGACGACACAGCCGGTCTTCTCAACGAATCTGGAGAGGTGAAGTAATGATTTGGAGTTGAGTATTGATACCCTGTCTGCCTGAACCGGGCTTTGTCCTACCGCATCCTACCCTCTCCTATCTACCTCCAAGCACGCGCTAAGCTATCCCGATCCTCTCTGAGATGTGAGAAAAAAATGCTACAAGGTAGACCTTGACCTTGCATACCTGAATCCAAGAACGCCTGATTGTCCCATTGACCCACAAACGCTCCAAAGATGCAAATGCAAAAACAATATATGAGATGCCTCAAGGGGGATCAATACATGAACCTGAACGACGCTATTGCAAGAAGTCTCTCCGTACGTTGACGAAAGCACCAGGACCGCCATCGTCAGCGAGCTCTGTAACAAGAGCTTCTGTTTGTTGTACGAGTCGTTCGAGCGCTGCGGAAGAGGACTTCCCAAGGCTCACTGCATAGTCGTCAGTCATCGTACATATTAGACACACGGTATCGCAGAGACGTACCAAGAATAGCGCTGTTGAGTTCTTCCGCCACTGGCACCCTGCCAGCAGTTTCGAGAAGTGGTGCCAAAGCACTTGATCTTACGTCCTCGTACGCGATAAGAGCAAAGGTGTCCTCCAGCGCACGCTTGACCTCCCGCCTTGGGTCGTTGGAAAACTCGGCCTTTAGTTCCATGCCGTAGGTGATAGTGTCATCGGTGAATTGCTGTAGCTTGATCGTCTTGTCTTCTAGGTCATCGTCGTCATCGAGCTCTTCGTCCTCGTCTTTATTATCCCAACTTGGTGGTGGGTTGTGCACGCCTAATTGCTCGTCCAGCTCCATCTCAAAGTCGTACTCGTCGGTCGCTGCGGAGTTGCGTTTGTTAAGTGTGGATGCTGTCGACCGCTTGGAGGGCGGCGTAGGTACAGGATGACATTGGGCGTTCATCTCGTTGCACTGGCGAATCATCTCGATGAATTTTCGACACCGTAGCTTGAAGTATATGTTCTCGTTATCACGGAGTACTGAGGGATAGTATGCAGTGGTGTGCTTAAGTGCCTTGTCAATATCGCCTTCGAGGATCGCGGTCCGGATTTCTGTAGAGCGTTAATCATTGTTCTGCTCGTGAATGTGGTCGACCTACTCTGCCGATTGAGCGCATCTAGATCATCTACTGCTTCGGCGTATGGAATGTCTGCATCGTCGTCGTTCGCTAGTGCCCGCACTTCTTCTATGGTTTCATCCGCAAATGCTCGAGCTGTCTCGACATAGCCGTCGTGCGCCAGATACTGCCCGATCAACTGATGTATCAGCTCTGTCTCGTCAGCAGCCACCTTATTTGCTGCTGTGGTTCGAGCTATCTCCGCTTGTATAGCGGCCTTCTCGTCCGCGACCATCTTGTCGATGTCGAAAGCAAAGGGTTCTTGGCCAAAGTTTGCGCGCAGGGTCTCGTTCGGCTTCTTCATGCCCACGGTTGGGTAGTATTGTACGTCTGTCTTAAGGTCCCGGAATGCAGTGCCTGTGTGTGTCAGCACCAAAATTTGCCCTACAGCTCGCAGTACCCACCGAGAAACAGGCCGTTCTTGGTGAAGAAAGCTGTGTTTGTTCGGAAGTTGATGCCACAACCTATGACGTCCAGCGTGGTGAACTTTGGGCCATACTGTTTTCCAGACGTGGTGTTGCTGAAGACCTGTCCGTCGTCGCCGTGGTAGGCAAAGGAATCCGGTTCCCAGCCAGGTATTCTACTCAAAGCGACCTTGGGGCCGGAGAATCCGACGCCTATCATGCGTCTGTATGCTCGTTAGCTCCGTGCCATACTTCAGGTGTTTACTACTCACCCATCTCGACCCTTTGACACCACGGTGGTCTCGTAGTAGTATATCCCGCATTGCCGCGGCATAGGGAAGTCTGCGCGCACCGCCGCGGCTTCGTCATGTGTCTTCTGCGAACCAGAGAACTTGGCCTGCCTTCCATTCTCCTCAATATCGAGCTGTGCGAATTTGTCGGCGTCGTTCCACCTGGTCGGCCATGGTGCGGGTTCGTCGAAGGAGGCGGGGGCGCGCTCGATGATCTCGTGGGCGAGGCCTCGGTATGATGGCGCCATCTTGTGCAGGTTGACGCTGCTCGAGCTAGTAGACAGCGACGGTGCGTTGGAAGAAGGCGCAGACTTGTGCTCTCGTTGTGCGGCGACCTTCGCCTTGTGCATATCGTGTAGTCGTTCGGCATGCTTGGATCCGCGCAGATAGGATGGTACAAAGAAGGGTGGTATATCCTGCATCGTTCCCCCGAGTCCCTGCCAGTGGCCCGGCTGCCCTGCATAGGAGCCCTTTGTCCAGCTCGTAGACATGCTGGCGTGGTTGCCGTCGGCGTCAATGGAGCGCGAGAGGCGGTTGTGGCCGAGGTTCTGGGGAGTCGACGTGTTGCTGTTGAGGAGGTGGGAGAAGGCTCCTGATCGCGTTGGTGCGGCATGTGACTGGCCGCTGCCAGTGCTTCCGCTCGCGACGGCGGCGTAGGAAGAGCGTCGGTTATACATGGCGAGAGGCGTGTTGGACGGGTATGGCGCGAGTGATGACGTTTGGAGCGAGCGCGGAGAGCACTGGAGCAGATGTACCACGCAAGTCGCTCACTCTCGGATACTTGTAGAGGCTTCTATGCTCTCCAACAGCCGAGCGAAGGCAGAAGCGCGTCGAGATGCTGTCCAACAAGGTCAGGATGTCGTGATGCGGAGGTCGGAGGAGCTATGGGCAGGTGCAGTCGACGAGGCGGGTGGCTAGCAACAACACGCTGGCGGAGGCGTGGCCGTGGACACTGACACATGCATCGTCTGCTGAGCTGTCTGAAGTGTGAGAGCGCAGCGAAGGCGGCAATGACAAGAGCTTCGAGTGCCCGTGTGATGCCGTGACTTGGGCCATGTTCGGCCGGGGAAGCTATTGCGGGGACCAGGTTGCTCCTATCTTGCTCCAGATAACGCCGTCTGTCTCGCGTCGTCACGCCAGGCTTGCATATGCACTCGATTCCTGGGTTTCTCGCCTTGGCCTTGGATCTCATAAATTCCCACCTGTTGGGAGATGCATAGTAGGCTTTGTGCGTCTCGACATGGACGCTGTGTAGATACCAGATGCACGTCTAACAAACCCAGGCAACGAACCTGCTCTCGAATATGAAACTACAGGGCGGTCTAATGTATGGTCAATTGATGTGTCAGAACTCTCGTGCGCTTCATCTAGTGAAGTCATACACGTTTGGAGGTGATAGTAACAGTCGCTCGTACTTAAAGGTCTCATATCCGCTCCATGTCACTGAGCAGAAAAGTATGTGAATGTTGATATGCAACTGTTAAAATGATCTAAAGCATTCATTACTATCGATGAGGACTTCTGTCTCATGGATGCTGCAAACTATCGAAGAACATTGTGTAATCAAATCCTTTTAGCCCAGCGCCTGCGAGCAGAAGATGCCCCTTCCGCATATCCAGACGCCAACAAGATTCCCTGTACCCCTCGAGGTAGATATGCAACGCGCCATAGAACTCCAAGCATGCTTTGCGAGACACCCAGAACTAGCAACACAAGTGATGAAGGAATATAAGAGCCGAATATGAAAGGATAAAGCGCCGGTAGAGGGAAAGGGATGCGGGTCATGTTAATGCAGGGCGCATGAAAACTAATTCGATGCAGCGACGGGTGCTGGTGAGCTCGCCAGGGCGTCCAGTGCCGGTGGTTGTGGCGTGAGGCCGCTCTTCTCGCTGACGGCGCTGCTCTCGTCCTTGATCTTGGTGTCGCTTGAGCCCGTCGAGTCGCTCTTGACATCCTCAGAGAAAGCAGGGACGCGTTGCGATGCCTTCCATGACGGCAGGTCGACGACTGAGCCGGTGAAGGTGCGGATCCTGAAGCCAGTCTTCTGCCACTTCCTGGCCTTGAACTTGCCGGTGCGGTCGAGACTGCGCAGGTTGGCGTTGATAGCGCCAGCGTTGGCTTTGGGGCCGAGCTTTGCTGCGGGGGCTGGTGCCGCAAAGGGCGTGGTGGAGTTGGGGTCGTTGATCATGTCGCCCAGCTTCTGCTTCTTCGACTTGGGGCCAGGCTTGCCGCGGATCTTGGGGGTGCCATTTGCGCCGTCGACAGCAGCGATGGTGCGCTTCTTGGGCGCAGGGCCCTTCCGCTTGGGCCCACTGGCCGGCGGTGCGAGCGACAACGGTGTGCCTGTGCCGTTCATGGGAGTAGAGGCGTCGGCAGGAGTGTCGACTGCGGATTCGGTGATTTGGGGAGCAGCAGCAGGCGTTGAGGGCGACGATGTGGGCTTGGGCGCCGGGCTTGCTGCCGCGGGCTCGTGAGGGAAAGCTGCCAGTGCCTTTGATGAAAGCTTGAGGACGACAGTCTTGGACTTGGCAGGCTTGGTGGACATTTTCGCGATGCAGCGAGTCGGCGACGCGATGGCCGCGGTGGTCGCGATGGGTGGTGTGGTGTTGAGGTGGGCTGCAGTGGGCGGCGGCGTGGTTGCAGGTGATGGGTTTCGTGTCCTCCGGGGAGGCGCGTCTTCAAATGGGCCGTCAGCTGGCTAGAGATGGTCTGGGCTGCGGGTGTGGATGGAGGCACTGTCGCGATTCGAGCTGTTTAGGTCAAGCACGTCGTGGCGAGGATGGGAATATGAGGAAGAGCAGGCACTGGCAGCGTGGGAAGGGAGCTGTTCGCGTGTCAAGCAGGCGGGCGTTTTGATGGGCCGCCGGAGCCCAGCCATTTGTTCTGCCATGGTATCGTCTAATCGCCGCCGCCGATTCTCTTCTCCTTGCGAGGAACCATCGAAGTTGCAGACGTCTTGACGCTAACGCAATCCGGACCATGGCCATAAACCATCTCCATCCCTCAGAAAACCGACATGTACAGCTATTACATCTTCTGATTTTTCATTTTCGCAGCTGATGGATTTGCACGGTCCGCGTGGTCCTCGTAACAGGCTGCTTGGGGACCTAATTCGCGTAGCGCCTCATCTTGCCGCAAGGCCATGATGACCCCTTCCGTACCGTAGCTTGTCAACCCCTACCTGGTAATCCAGTGCCGATAGTCGTGTGAGAAGCCACACCGATGCATTGCACTCCGCGCATTGGCGCATAGGCGCATTGTGTTTGCGTCTTCCTATTTGCGCGCCTGCACCTTGCACCCTGACTTCGCTTTGGCCTGCACAGCGTTCCCTGCTTCAGTGTGCGAGGGTTGATGTTGGAATGCCATGGAGCCACCGCAAACAGCCACAGTTTCCGTGCCATCAAAGCCCGCTAGCGTCCTCCCTATAACAAGCGCGCAGGACGGTGCGTGGAGTGATCGGACTGGTCAACAGCACATTGTCGCAAGTTCTAGGCCTGGTATGTGACGACCAGAGTGAAAACTGGACAGGATTCAGCATATCCTGCTCAGGTTTTGTCAGCGTCTGCAATCCCGCCATACGAGTTCGTCACGTCGGTTTCGAGCAACAATATGCGCAATCATCGATGCGCTACATATGGCATTGCCCCTATGGGTACATGGGAGAGACACACATTTCTGCTATGAGGAGTCCCCTCAACAGATGAATGGAATAGACCGCGCCATCTTCGCTTTGACGGCGATTCGCGCTGACGTACAGTATGGCTTCGTCAATGCGGACGAACTGGTGCCACAACATCTCACCCGTGAACATGTCGCATCGACGCTCCAAGTGTGTGCATGGGTGGAGAGGGGTACTCACGACGACAGCTCGCGTCGAAACACAGTACAGAGACCATCAGACGTGCCATTTACACCCCGACGTCAGAGGCCTCCCATCATCCGTGGTTGGATCCTGCCATATTCCCGGACGAGATACTACCGCAAGCCCAGACGAGTGACTTTACTGAAGCACCAAACATAGCAAATTCGCCTACCATATCAGTACAGGCATCCAGTCTACCACGGCACATTTCCCTTCTTACTCTTCGTGACAACGACAACTCCAAGGTTCAGTGCCAACCTATAGAACGGAAACTTGCAAAATGTCCTACCGAGTTGACCGATCCGAACGCGAAAAGGCATTATCATGAAAGGATGTACACAGAGCCAAAGCGAGGCCTATTAGACGCGATCATGAGTATCATCCGTAGATGCCACGGGGAGATACACCACTCAACTCTGATTTTAGCAATGAAATTCGAGCCAGAGTTGTTCTCAAAGGTACACGCCAGATCAACTTCATAGTTGAAGGTGCACCCATGGTGGTTCCCGAAAAAGGAAATGCCACTTGGTACTGTCTTCAGAGACGGTATAATCACGTCCAATCAAGGAACGCCCTGTCATACGGTACATCCTTAACGAACAGCAGATGAATGCCCCTGCCTCACCATACGACAATGGGGATCCGCTCCATGCAGACATCAGCCCTCCCGATCTCTATGCTTCAGAGGGTCGAAGACTTACGGTCTCACAAGAACCCTAAGACATGGAGACAGAGTAAGGAGGACGCGATGTTCGCCGCGACAAAGGAACAGTCTCCAGAACTCATACGCCGCGATACTATTCCTATCGACCCGGAGTTCGACATCAAGAACGGCCTCCCACCACTTCTATCAAACAAAGACTACTGGCTTCACGTCCATGCAGCTAGGAGTAGCACAAACGATTTCCCACACTCATCCAAACATCATCGGCTCCGAAACATTCTGAAGGCGCTTCTGTTTTTTAGCAGTAATGTTGACCTTAGAATTATCACACCAAACATCGACAATATCACGGAGAATCTATCTGGGGTTGTCGATCTCTCACGAGTTCTAAAACTCCACGTCTCGATACACATTGCGTTGAATGCTAGGCTCGCAACTTACCTAGCCATCGAAATTCCGATGAACAAGACACCCGTATGGATATCAACATCGCCACAGCAAAAACCATGGGCAATATTTCAAGACACAAAAGCGGGGATTTTGAAAACATTCAAAAACATGCACATGGGGTTCTCACAATTTGCGAATGGAATCTAACAGCAAGGCAGCGTGTACTAATTTCGGGTCGTCCGATTTCCTGATTCTCATAATTTTTGAACAGAAATCAAGAGCAAGGCAGCGTATAGCAATTTCGGGCCGCCCGATGTTGCGATTCTCATAATTTGTGCATAGAAGTTGAAAAAGGAAAGCAATATGTGGAAATTTCGGGTCGCCCGATATTTTGATTTTCATTATTTGTGATCTAACCCTTTACTTCGTGGCCAGAGCATTGCAATGGCGAAGAACAAGGAGCTTATAGCTGAGTGATCGGCGAAAGGGTAAATAATTAACTTTGCTGCTATCGAGGATATATTGAATTCGATCTCACTTTTCAGTGACTGCATGGCTAGTTCGCGACACCGGAACGATCGATGTCATGTTGGCATTGAGACATCACAGTCTAGCGCCCGCGACTACTTTACCCACGACGATTTGGACGATGACGAAGTTGACCTCGACTCCATCTTGCCCAATCCACCGCGCGAAACGCTGGGCGACAACGGCTTCGTCGCCGTAGCAGATGTCGGCAGTGATGCTTCATCCGTTGCCGGAGTATTCGAATGTGACGCGTGCGCCGCCCGGAGAGAGTTACAAGAAAGAGAGAGCGACAGCTTCGGGCACGGCGTTGGAGGAGTGCCCAAGAAGAAAGAGAAGGCAACGTTCGAGCACGGCGGTGGAGGAGACGCTTATGATGAGGGCTTCGCCACAACCCGTCCTTCAATAACAGGAAACATGGTGGAGGTTTGGTCGTCTGCGCAATATTAAGAGTAGCGCATCTGCGTACATACATAGCCCCGTCGTGCCTCATGAATTTATTGTGATACATTCTACACGACGACACTATGTTGTAGAGCTCCTGGTCTAGCTAATTCACCAGGGCTTCCACCAGCTCTTCTTCTTCTCCTCCGTCTTCGGCGCGCCCTGCTGTGCATCCACCTTATCGAAGAAAACCACCATGATCGTCGTGTCGTCGACCGCATACCTACAAAGCGGCTCCGAAATACTCAATATGCCAGTAAATAGCCCTCTCCGTGTGCCGCCCAGCGCATTGCGGGCTAAGCATACGGCTGCGTTCTCGTCCTCGATGGCGAAGAACTCGGGAGTTGCTTTCCAGTCTATCTCTTTGCCGTTCTCGGCGTCGACTTCGATACCGTCTTCTAGGGCGAATGTTGATGGGAAGAAGGGCGGGTGGGATTTCAGTCGGGGGTCGTTTCTGACGGAACCGTCACCCCGTTTCTTTGCTTCGAGCCAGCGCTCTACACACTCTACCGCATGCTCGGAGGAGATGCGATCCCATAGTCCATCTGAGGCCATGATCATGAAGTCGCTCTTGCCAGCCCCAATCTTGTTTCGGATGATCTCCGTCTCGGTGATCTCAGGTTCAGCGGTCAGGTATGGTGGTGTCTTGTTGTTTGGTCTCGGTGCTGTGCCCCAAAACTTGCACTGCATGGCTTTGACAAAGTCGTTGTCCCACTTCCAACGATGATCACCAAAGGCACGCGTCACGGCCAAGCCGAGCAAGCGCCCAGATTTGGGGTCGATCATGGTGGGCTCGTCGGGGTGTTCCTGGGTCAGCCGAGCAACTTCCTTTTCGTTGAACCCCGTTTGGTCGACAGATAAAGGGATGCTGGTGTAGGAAGCTGTCGCTGGATCCCATCTGCCGAGCACAGCACGACTATCTCCAGTGCAAGCAACGCGAAGAGTATCTTTCTCCGGATCAAACGCAGCCAACAGCGCACATGATCCAGCGAAGGCAGGAGCTAGAGCTGTCACAGCCGCAGCGTTGCCAGCCGGAAACCAGTTAGCTGCGGTGCGGGCGCCGTCCATCAAGGCTTTGTCTACTCTCAGGAAAGTATCCTTGATTGTGCTCTCAACCTCTGGTGACGATGAAAATGCAGCGAGGTCGGAAAGCGCCGCGGATACATACGGGATCAGAGTCCACTGTAGCTGGTTCGCGCATTGTCGCCCAGCATGACCGTCGAAGATACTCCAGTAGTTCCATGGGTTCACTCCAGGTCCGGGACTCGTGCCCAGACTGAAAAAGTCCTCGCATGGCGAATTGCTTCTGAAGCGACATCCGTGAGTTACGGGCATGTTGTCCCTTTGTGCATCTTCTTGTGTCATCATCCACCCAAAAGCGAGCCTGTCGAATTGATCGCTGAGGAATTTGGCCACACCGGGATCTTTCAGTGCTGCGGAGGGATCGATAACATGGTACTGCAGGTAGTGATCCAAGTCGTCTTTGTTGGCATTGAAGTGGATAGGTGTGGAATGCGATCGATCATCCTGATAGCTGAGCTGGACTCCATCGGTCCAGTCCTCCTCTTCCACATCGACGAAGTAGTACACCAGACCTCCAACCACCAAGAGGAAGATGACGGTCTTGGTGGGAAATCGAGACTGAAGGTGAGTAATGGGGAAGCCAGATCGAAGAGCGCCAGGTGTTAACGAGGCGTATTGGGACCGATTATGTGCCTCATTTTGGTGCACGAGGGGAGATATAGTCTTGCGGCTGTGTGGAACACGTGACTGAAAGGGCAAGGCGCGTCTCAAAGAAGCCTGGTTGCGTGCAGCATGAAGCTGCGAATATGTGCGGCTTCCCGCCACGGCTGGTCTGCATGTTGATGGCGGATGCAGTATATGCGACCGAATTCCACGCTGTATCGCGTGGCACGATCGGAGTCCGAACATCTCGAAGTTGAGGTCAACTTTGGTTGTGAGGGAGACGGGCTGGTTGAACGGGGAGCGCCGAGTGCGTTGAGCGGAGCCGACCAGTGCTTTCGACCAATCAAACACCGGTCGCACGGATCCTTCACTAGAATTCTGGCACCATGCGGCGGCCCCCTAAATCGTCACGTAACTAATGATACTGCCCATTCATGTTCTCTACAATTCTTCTGAAGACTCTGGGTCATATTCAAATACAGTTTCTCGATAGCGCTACCTACGGAGCAGCCACTGTATGGTCAGAAACCATCGAACGTATCATGCAGCCTTTGCGCGACATTTTCATCTCACACCCTGCATGCCTTCTTGGGATGTGATCTCATAACATACACTATATGGATTTCATCTACTCTCAAGCTTTTCCAATTCGCCACACCGATGTTGATGTAGGTCGCTTGTATCCTTGGTGGTGGCTGTGCTATTCAGCCTTGCAGCAGTCATGCATCCACGCAGATGGATGATCGTGATGCAGCGGCCACGCAGGCGAGCATCAAATACAAACCCTTCTTTTACACCAGCAGTGACTCAGCAAAGGCGCGATTTTTTGCCGACATGCCAGTCACCTTTGGTGCAGTTGGCGACATCATTTCCGTATGCCTTCTGCTCAAAGATCTCGTTGAAATGCTCGACCAGGCTCGAGGCTCGAAAGCCGAATACCAGTCCGTCATTCGTGAGCTGTAGATTCTAGACCGCACCCTTCTAGAGATCGAGGCGCTCTCAAGAATACATATTGACAGATCTACGCCAGAACTACAGGGCCTACGAGCAACAGCCAACGACGCTGACCAGATGTAGCGCCTTGGTCGATGGCTTCCTACGGCGCATTCGGCGTTATCAAAACAGTCTAGGCGATGGCGAAGGTTCAAGTGTACTTCATGGGGCAGTAATGAAGGTACGCTGGCGGATGGGAGAAAAGGAGGCTCTTGATCATTTTCGAGCAGAGATTGCAGGCACCACCTCGAGCCTGCAGATGCTTTTGGCGACCGCAAGTGTGTGCGTAAATCTATCCTCGGGTATTGTCTACCTTTGGTCACTGACACCATGCAGGACCTTGACGAGTATCAGTTGAAAAGAAGTCATGTGTCCGAACAGCGGCATTGAGGTGCGCAGTTGGCAGTCACATGACTTAGTCTTGTGTAACGTCGTACGCACAAAGGGATAAATACCTTCCTTTGTACAGCCTTAGATGAAGGAGAAGCAATCAACACTAGTTACCTACAACACCCCCTCGTGCGATGTTTACACCGTGCAACTCTTTCTGCCCCGCGCGTAAGTGCTGACTGCATTTGCTAGCTAGCAGGGAGCCCATTCAACATCATGGAAAGATTAGACGAGACTGCGAATCAAAGCAAGTCGGCGGCTTCTGTGCAGCAAGCAGCACTCATCAACATCCAAAATCGTATTAAATCAGCTCATCAAGCAATTTGCGCGGGCAATATGATGCTTGTCAAGATCACGGACGCTCTAAGATTAGAGTGGCTCCAACAGCTAGGGTCTGAGCTCAAAGCACTACTCTTCCGATCGATAGCTATAAACATTGCCACCTATCAGGCCGTAGTCAATAGCCAAGGTACACTCCCTAGTCGACTTGAACGGAGTCTCATAGACAATCCTTTCATCTTAGAAGATGCTCTAGGCCGTACGGCACCGGTGCATCTTCAATTCGTCACCTACTGGGACGCTTTCGATGCTGTTCTAGAGATCCGGTTTCGCAATCTGCAAGGACACAAAAGGGTTACGCAACAGCAGTACGTGCTACAGGACCATACGAATGGTCGCGAAATAGATCGCTTCTGAAACTGGCAACGAGCTTTCTTGCCTGGGCGTCAGATCAAAATGAGTATGATCTTTCGCGACCGACCCGCTGCAAGCACGAATGAATATGTCACAGCTTGCCCTGCGTGTTGTATACCAGCTGATCATCTCGCCGAAGTTCACATACAATGTAAAAGCTGTTTCGTTTGGTTCCGAAGGGTGACAGTCATCGAGGACATATTGAAGCAAATCGCCTCACTGGACACGCATGTCAAACCGACATCAAGGCTTGACCCAGGACAGAATTGCTCCACTGTTGATGGAAACGACATTTCATCACAGAGTGTTGAAGACAACGAAGACGTTGAAGACGTCAAGAATTTCAAGCGCGTGAGGATATATTCGCCAGCGAAAAATCCAGTACAGCAGCGCATGGAACAGCAATCCCATTCCGCACAATCCCCATCCGAAAGAGGGGCTTCACAGCCGGAAGACGCAGACCATAGATCGGAGATCACGCCATTCTATGAATCTTATGAGTACCAACCACAGGAGCGTTCAATCAGTGCCCAAAGTGTCGAAGCGATATTGCTGGGCATATTTGAACGCCTCGGAAATTTCGACGATCTGTACAACACAGCCGTGGTGAACAGAGGCTTCTACAGAGTATTCAAGCGCCATGAGGAAGACCTGATCAGGGCCGTGTGGTCCAGTTATCACCGGGAGTATTTTTCGCCTCAATAGCTGGGCATAGGATTTTGGCCCATATATAGGATTGTAGGAACGCGTTGGTCATGAGATCGCACAACGAGTCAAGAGATGCGGCTTGGTAAAGAGGCACGAGAGGAGTGTTCCATTTCAATTCATCGTCTTGGTTCGCAATGGTGTGTGTACTTGGCTTGTATCTTGCGACGGCAGAGGGGGGGCCAGTGATGAAAGGGTCATGTGTTATGCTTGCTATAGACGGGACAGCAGCTTGCTCATTACATCTTGCTCTCATCCTTAGCTCCCTTAGTTGTTTCAATTCCGAACTTCAATCCGCGATCATGCTATCTCTGTCTGAGTATGTTATCAATTTATTCCTCTCATACGCCTTTACGTTGCAAAACCCCAGCCGTCCAGGAACATATATTAAATTCCAAAACATTGGTAGACGCCAAGAGACCCTGATTTCAAAACAACCACGAATGCGCCAAACACCGAACCCCAAACATGTATGGCTTGACAAAGGAAAAACGGATCACCGCAGCGTGACCAGAAACTTTCGGACCCATCTCACATCTCCGTCCAATGAACATCTTCCACCGGATCGTAGTAGTCTTTCTCCTTCTCCTTCTTCTCTTTCTTCTTGTCGCCTGTACTCTTCCGCCGCAGCATCGACTTCATCTTCGAAGCTAGCTTCCCCAAAGGTGCGCCAGTATTTGCTGTTGGTCGTCCAGCTTCCTCCATGCCTTCTTCCTTCTCTTCTCTATGAGATTGCTCCTTCCTCCTGGTGGGAGCAATGTCCTCTTGTTTTATAGTCACTTTACGCTCTTGAGACGTCCTCGTCCTCCTCGTAGGAGGCGACGCGATCCGCGGAGGAAGTGCCATTTCCCTCGTGACGATGGTTGGCTGCTTGCGATCGTATCTGAGTGGGAGTGGGGCTTTCCTAGTATTTTCAGAAGGCTTCAGCATCTCCCACACTGGCTCCGAGGGGCTTCCTGGCTCCGAGCATGTTGACATTGGCCTGAGCAGGACTAGCGGAGAATCATCCCAGTCCTGGTCCATGCGCGGTGAATAGGCTGGCGTAGACGGCTCCGAGTCGATAAAAGTGCCTATGCTTCGAGCCGACATGGGAGGAGACATTAATCCTGGCGTTCTGGGACTCATGTAGCCAGCGTTGGCTTCTTGTGCCGAGATCCTATCCCCGGAGAATCGATGAGGCCGATCCGGAGATGTGACGCGTGGAGGTTTGGGCATGCCATGTGTCGAAAGCGGCCTCCGATTCACCGACGAAGTGGTCGGCACGGCAAGGGTGGCCATGGTGGTATGTCGGATCCTATTGTGACGTGAAGGATGTGTAGTGTTTAAGCCTAGCGAGAGGCGGAGTGTTATTGTATCAGGAACGTCGCGCGCCCTCCACTAGAACCAAGCAATGATACGCCACGAATCAAGACGAAGTATATGAAAGAGGAGGAGAAATCAAAAGAAAAGAGTTCGGACAGGCAACAGTGTCAGCGGGTGGGGTGCTACAAGCAAGAGGAAAGAAGGAAAGACTGCGCCCCCAAACCTGACAACCCGATAATGAAGGCAGAAAGTTGTACTACCTCAATCTGCAGCCGACATGTTCGATATATGAATGCACCACACACGCGACTTCCGCGCCGCAGAGAGGCATCAAACAGCAAGCGATCAAACGATAGCGCCCGCTGTCATTCATCGCCTTTGACAGCTATGGTGGCGACGCATGGTTGTGCCGCTCGAGTGAACGCGTCTAAAACCGTTTTGGCGTCATGCTTGTCCATCGCCATGGTAAAATGGTTCGATTTTGCCAGCGTAAGACGAAGGGTGAAGGGACGAGGCGCTTACGTCGGGTTGTCATTGGCTGGCTCAGTCCTGCAGAAACTACGCCGCAAACTCATATGGGGACGGCGATAACGCGAACCGTTCGCGGCTCGGGGCATGGGTCAACGTATTGTTCGCTCACCGGTAAATCCTGGCTGAGTGCGCATCTAGGGTGTTGGATTGTGTGGAGAAATGCCGTATGCTTCGTTCTTATTTGACGCTGGGCCCAGCCAATGAGGTGTGCGAGATGACCTTTGAGCTGCAATCTTGCACAACATCGCGTGAGGCCTCTCCTAGCTCACATCAAAAAGTATCTTGATTCCATCTTACTGGAAGTTGGCAAGCTGCCTAATTCTTTCGCGCGCAATAAGCTTCTGTGAGCATTGATCACAAGGAGAGCGAGCTGACATTCCGTCGAAGGAAAGACCACGCGTTCGTTCTGCAAAGGTTTGCTGCACTCGACTAGCCATGTCAGGATGATCTGTCCAGCCTGGCTAGTCTTTGCCGTAAAGGGCCTCGAGTTCTTGCATGTTGCATACCTCGAGCTATTGGCCGACTGTTCTTCGCACGATTCGGTCGTGGGGCCGACTGATTGCAGCCGGGACTGATTACAGCCCTGTCTTCTGACATGCATGATCAAAGTGCGACTGCCCTTCGAAAAGGGAGAATTATTTGGACATCTTTGGGGATTGCAGGGCAGGCTGCACGGTCGGCGCAGACCCAGGAGGCGTGAGGCTGATCAGGCGCGATTGTCGAGCCGCAACGTGCGCGCCTGCGAATGGCCTGCTGAGAATACCACCATAGCGGGTGCGCGCTTGGATGCTCGAAAAAGGCCATCCTGCATGCGATGTGTTTTGTGTTGTATGCTTGTCGGCTGGGGAGCGCATTGGCACGGCTGGGCAGATCGTCGGGCGTTAAACGCTTGGTGGTGACGCACCAGTGGGGTTTAGCGCGGAGGAGCGACTTCAATTTCGAGCAGGAGAATGCGACTCGACCATCTCAAGTACTGTGAGTCTCATCTTAATATGTCAGGCTGGGCCCTTGGTCGTGGGTCACTGGGGAGATGTCACCATCTTAAATAGCACCAAGCCACTTTCCGGCAGCCTTGCCATGTTTTCTCTACTTCTGGAATGTCCTCAGCTCGCCCATGCACCCAACTACGCATTCCACCAAGTCTAGTCTGGCCATTGTCCTCAAGGTCTTGCATCTATCTCGAAGCTGTTTGGGTGTCTTCATGTCAATCTTCGGCGTTCAGGCCGATAAACAAAGACAAGAAGATTGTCTCTAGCCATGAGCATGGGACGCAGATTTCTCGAGGTTCATGTTGTGGTGTAAAAAACAAATCTACCAGCCTACGAAGTACAGCACCAAAACGTCTCGCATTCTTGATGCTTCCAATCGAGGCCATGGTAGACAGCTCCTGCCAAGGTCGAGGACGTTCTGTTAGGTTGCACACTCCATTCCTCTCTCAGTCACGGTACTGTAAACAAGATCAACTCCACTACATCCTACCATAAATGAGATTCATCCTGGTCAACTTGTTTCACAGTCATCTGTTCCTTTTCCATTCAGCACACTCTCTTCGAAACATTATTCTGACACTCATTTAACGACTTCAAGATGAGAATTACCGTGTGGCTCTGCGCGGCAATTGGGCTCGCCGACGCTGCGGCGTTGGTAGCTCGGGAACCTGATACTGCTGCCGTCAGTGCAGAAAACCCCGCCGCCGATTCCAAGAAGCCGTGGAAGCCCAAGACGCACAACCCCGAGTTCTTCAGTATCAGGCTCGATCAAAAATGCAAAACGGGTCAGGCACCCGCCGATTGCCCCTTCCAAGGATACGGTCTCAGACTCGAAGATGGCATTGTTATTGCGACCCCTTACAACAAGTGGTGGGATCCAAAGTTGCCCATCTTCTTCGTCGACAGCGACACTCAGTGCTACACGGTAAGCGCAAAGATATACTTGAATGCGGCATGTCCTTGTTATGGAAGATGACTTGCAATGTACAGGTCAGCAAGAAGCCGCTGCAGCTCTATGTCAACACTGTCAATGGTGCTCTGCGATATGCACCTGTGGGACGGCTCCCAGAGAACTCGGTCGCCTTTAGCTTTTACAAGACGGGCAACAACCCTCTCGGCATGATTGACCCAAGTCCTTCTTATTTCGCCTGGCCCTCGACAGAGGGTCGAACTTCGAGCTTCTTTGCTGGCACGTGGTGGCTTTGCCCCTTGACCGGGACTGGCCAATTCCAGGTTTTCATCAGCGACTTCAACTTCGGTGACAAGAGCAAGCAAGGTGGCGTCACCAAGGGAGAATGCACGAGGATGAGTTTGGCTGCTGTTAATGCCAATCCTTGGAGTTAGATCTCCCCCGGAACATCGCTCGAGATCAGCGCGCATCACGGAGTTTTTTGCTTGGGACACATATCTATTTCGCATTCACCGTGGTCGAGTTTGGAGAACTTCTTCCCGAACAGTCTATCTTGTTTTCTCTGCACGCTAATACCACGCTCCCTAAACATCATCATAGCACTTTGTAATTTAGCTTGAAATAAGTTAGTCTTTTTGAAGCTGCCTGTCTGTTCCCCTCTCTTCCCGCACCAGATGACGTGCTGGTGAAAATGAAGAGCTCATTAGTGGGTCTTCACATTCACCTTGATCCTAGGCAGAAAAATTAGAGACATTCACCAGCGTTTTCTCCGTTTGCTCTGCTGGCAAAAACTAGTTTCGTTAAACTCCTGGCCTCAACTCGCCTTCGCTAAGTTTCCAATCTGCTTTGAACAGCAATCAACAGCACACCAGCAACGATGGATGCTGGTAAGCGTCCAAGGAAGCTGACCGCCATCGAAATGCTCATGATGGAGCGGGGGAGTCCTTTCCGTGAGGCAAGGGCTCCCAGCCCCGATGTATCTCCCGAGCATGAGCTCGATTCTGATCGCAACAGCGGTCAGCTTTCGCGTCCGGTGTCGCTGCACGTGCATTACACCGCAGCTGATGTCGAGCGAATGGCGAAGGAGATTTTCGAGGGCACCCTCCCCGAAGTGGAGCTGTCTTTGCTGGGGTGGTGGATTTGCGAAAGCAATGAGCACTACGAGCTGGCCAAGGGCTTCATCAGGGAGCTCCATCTTGATCAGGTAAGCCGGAACCCAAACCCCTCTTGGTATTTGGACTATTATACTAATGGCATGCTATAGGGCTACAATGTCAGCAGGGTCGAGAACGAATTCTTGAGGACGCTCCTCATCTACACCAAGGCGGCTCGTCCGGTGTAAGTGAATCCGCATCCTCACGTCTTTCAATTCTTATCAGTGCAGAGTCATGCTGACTATTCACATTAGCGAGGCCAAGGACAAGGCCTTCAGTAAGCACGCTTTCTTCAATGACTTTACCATTGCTAATTGTGTAGAACTCCCGTGGCAATTGCGACAGCAGCGAGCGCGCAACCTACAAGAGTCTGAGCGAGCCAGTCCCGCATCGACGCCAACGAAAGACTCCCCGCCAAACACGCCCGACCGTCCCGCACCACTCACAGTCAAGTCTAGACACTCCAACAAGAGCAGCATAGCCCCAAGCACGGGATCCCGCTCCGTATCTGCGCCAGTCACACGGAACAAGAGATTAGAGCCGACACCTTTTCCTCGCAACAGCCACATACTCGAGGAGACGACATCGCACCCACTACTAGCCTCACCCACACCATTGTCAATTGAGTTCAGTGACCGTGTTGAGGCAGACGACGTCTTCGGCATACCCGAGAGCGAAGCTCCTCGCAGTGCCGAGCCCGTCTCACCTATCCATGTCTTTGATGAGAGCAGACTCCGTGCGCTGAACCAGCTGCAAGGCACTGCCGACGTCAGCTACCAATACCAGCAGCGATTATACGAGCTATCCCGCTCCGAGATCTCCTCTACGACAGGCGACGAAGCCGCTGATGATCTTCGCCTGCTCAACATCGACGAAGAAGTGGCCGAGACTACCTTGACGCAACAATCCCAGATTCGAAAGAGCGATATTCTGGACACCACACATGGTCACCAGGCTGGATCAGTTTGCGACTCGGTTATCAGCGACAACAACAGTAATCGTCATACTACCACCTACGCTTCCTCAAACGCAGCTTCTGACCCCTTCGAATACGACAAAGGAACGTTTCGCCGTGGCTTCGGGCTTCCTCGTTTCAAACTCAAAGGACACAAACCTAACTATTCTGCAGACCCTCTTCTTCGTCCTTTACCGCTGCATGGCTACAGAAGTAGTGAGATTGGCCGACTCCCAAGCTCGAGTCCATACCTTCGTCCCCTGCCACCGCGAAAGTATCAGAACGATAGTAGCCAGCCGCCCTCACCAAGCCTTCGCCCACTAGCACTGCGCGACAATGAGAGCGAAGAGCAGCTACTGCTGTTTGGAAGCCTTCGCCCGATACTGGAGCGCAACAACCAAAGCGACGAAACACTGTCAGCTTCAACCCCGATTCGTCGTCCACTACCACTGCGCACGTATGGGAGCAAGGCTAGCCTAAGTTCCTCCCCTACTCCAAGTTCACCATCCAGGATCCCACGACTCAAGACAGCAGTATCCATGGTGCGCAACCATAGGCCAACGCGACTCGCTATGCCGGCTTTCCAGACGTCTACGCGTCCCAGTCGCAACGTCTCGGCTCATGCTGCTCATGAAGACTCACCTTTATCACGTGCACAAATTGATACGGCGTCACCACAGCCCAGTCAATACACCCTACGCACACCGACTGCTAAAAGCTCGACACAGTCTTTAGACGAAGCAACCGATCGCCAATCCATGTTCCTCATGCTAGACCACTTCCCCACACCATCAACGCAAAGCCCAGCCGTCACTTCAGCAGAAAACACTACACCAATCAGCGCGCTAGCAAAGACATGTCGCTCATCCACCACGACTTCAGCAGTGATACAGGAGATGCTCGAGAAGACGCGCGCACACGGAGAGACATTGCCTGTCATGACTTGGACCAGCATGTCAGCTCCTGAACGGTCGTGGCGAGAGAACAACGAGATGCTACTTATCGTCGTCTATGGTCGACAGGATACGGAGCTGAGCGATGAGGATGTGGCGAATGTGGACGCGATAGCGCAACATATGGGGCTTGAGAGGGGGAGATGGTTGATGGATGTGTTCAGGAAGGAGGCGCCGATCTTTTAGGTGAGGATGTTGGCGCGAGATACTTCTTGTTCTAGGTAAATCTTAGATGATGGGTTGGACACTGCTTGGGTCTACGGCCGATGAGCTTGTTGTGTGCGTTGAGGCGTTACTCATCGAAACGCACAGATGGACGGATAATACTCTTTTCCATAGCTAGGCTGACAACACTATACGAAGTACTTGCACATGCCCCATCCCCTTTGCTCGTACACGATCTCCCGCCGTCATTCCACTCCTAATCCTCATCCAGCCCCTTAATCGCCTTCTCCTCCACCAGCCGTCTCTCAAGACTACATCTCAGCACTCTCTTCTCCGCCGCAATCCCCACGCCCTTCAACCGATCATCTTCCTTATCCCAATATACAGCCCACCCATACCCATCCGTTTCCTCCTCTTCCACAGCAACCAAACACTCCTCATCGTCTAGCGTTATTCCTTGCTCGTCCTCCGTCCAATCCCACGGCCCAACGACATGCTTCTTTGCTTCGGAGCGAGGGCCGTATTTCAGCTCGCGGGTTTCTCGGTCTGCATAGAGCCAGTTGAGTTTGGGTTTGGCGGATGAGGAAGAAGAGGTGGAGGGCGGGACGGTGCTGACGAGACCGAGGGTGGGCGTGTATGGGATTGGTTTGTGGGGGAGGTCGGATTCGGGGAAGGGGAGGTAGAAGCCTGTGAAGGGGTGTGGGGTGCCCTCTTTTCCCTCTGATTTTGAGGCAGGTAGTTTCGTCTTGGGGTCTTTGGGCCAGAGACGGACCTATGGCGGGTATTAGATATGTGTATGTGGTGTGATATTGAGGTCGTTGTATTTGCGCACCTTCCCGTCCTTGAGAACTACAATTGCGTCATGGACTTCGTCTTTCTTCCGCGATTGCGCGTCGCAGAATACATCGAGGTAGAATTCTTCTTGTCGTTCTTCGGCTTCGGCTTCTTCGTCGAGGATGCGTTGGCGGTGAACGGCTTCTGTCGCGCCGATAGTTATGGGGATGCCCGCGAAGGTGAGGATCTCCATTCTCAGCTATTGTCGCGTAGTGCTAAGGTCTGTTCTGCTCCCGCCAGAGTGTGTATATTGTTAGTTGGCATTGTGAAGCATGTGGTGTGCAGGAATGTTGGCATTGGCAGCTGAAGGTACTAGGATCAGGTACGATGCTGTCATCGGCCACGCGAGTGTGGGGCTTGCAAGGGTGGGTCCAGTCCTACTTCAGCCTAGAATCCCTACTCTCTTTCCACCCCAACTCCTCCACGTATCGACTCTAGAGGGACCTCAGCGTAGGCTTTGAGACACTCTGTGCGATATGAGTATGTCTTCGTATGCATATCAGCCGCTTGTCTTGGCTCCTCATGCTATGCGCCTACTTCGATTGCTACCTGCTCAAAACGAGGCTGCGGAAATACGTTGCGAGCTCTTCGAACATTCTCTGGACGGGTTTCATCTGTATCGCTACGATGCTCTGTCTTATGTGTGGGGAGACCCCGACGAGACGTTACCCTTATCCATCGATGGGTGTCGTTTTGATGTGACGACCAACCTTCATGCTGTGTTGTCGCGGCTTCGCCATCACTCGTTCCCACGACTACTGTGAACAGATGCAATATGTATCGATCAGCGAGACCATTCAGAAAAAGAGCAGCAAATACAGTATATGGCAATCATCTATAGCCAAGCGAATTGTGTGATGGTCTGGCTAGGTGAAGCAGCCGACGACAGCGACTTGGCTTGCGAAAGGATACGCAATGCTGCAATTGGAACAGACACAGACACTTCAGACAGCGATATTGCAAAAAGGGCGGAGTTTCATTTAATCCGACGCACATGGTTCAGACGTATCTGGGTAAGCTGGACGCAGTCTGTTGGCAGGCCTTTGTACGATCGTACGGGTGATAACAATAACGAGGTTCTTCTGGTGACTTAGTATTGGTATATT
>QVXC01000524.1:0-21918 GCA_003501895.1 Phaeosphaeria sp. A1 3.1a | reverse complement strand
GAACAGACACGGTCAGAGGAACGAAGGGAGTAGTCCAGGGCATCGCCGTTAAGGGCTGGATGATCACGGAGAACAGTCTGCGACCTCACGAAAGGCAGATGTGGGTACTCTGCCAGGATTGGCCGTCTGGCAGCGACTGGGTGCTGGGACCGCGCTCTTCTGCCGCCGCTGGAGCACCCACGGCACCACAGCGACCACACCGCCCTCTCAAGACAGCTAAACACGAGCTGGGCCATGACAAAGGCACTAACCGCACCCGCTTAGGCGCATCGCGAGACACATGGCGGCATGCACGCAGACGCCTTGGTGGGAATAAAGGCCTTGGCCACGCCGGCGCCCACGAGGCAGCATCCCTGCAGCGCGCGCGCCCCTGGCTGCCTGTAAGACGACGCTGTGCCGAGCTACGCCGCAGGCCGATGTGGATGTGAGCAGCAGCGAGTGCGCACGGCGGCGAATGGCAGCTATCTGCGCGCCCTGCACGCCCGCACGGCGACGACTCAGGGGCTGCTGGCCGCTGCACTGAACACCACGGCGGCCGCATCGTGTGCGCGCCCGCCGCTGCAGGGCCGCGACAAAGACGTCTTTGTTCCGCGCCGCCGTGCCACCAGCCCGCCGCCTGTGGTGCGCAGCCTCAGCGAACAGGTTGCGCAGACGCTGCACCGCCGTTGTGCTCAACCATGGACAGGACCCGTTTTCGCGTAACGCTGCTGCTGCTTGCAGTGGCAACGAGGCCACAAGCGGCCAATCGCAACACTGCCTGCGCGTGCAACACCACCACGCCTCGAGCGGCGCGGAGCATTGCTGTCGCTGCCGCAGAAACGTGGAATGCACGTGTGCACCCTTGCTTCACAGGCCGTGGTGGTCAGCAAGCTCACCATTGCGTCTGGTGCAGCCATGCCCGCCGAAACGCTGCTGGTCGCGCTCGTCATCATGTCAAATCATGGCTCGGCTGATCTGCAGCGACAGCAGATCAATGCTTGGACACGTCTGGCACAGCGCGTGTTGTGGAGATATCGTGTTTCCAGCCTGGAGAGGGGGCGGCCGTGCCGCCATTCCACGTGTGCGACCCCACTCGATGAGACGACATTTGCTAACATTCCATGCGAGACATATCACTCATTCAAGCACGTCTTGGCTGCGACCGTCGCCAGTCCCGCCAGAGTGGTCTTGAAGCCTCCGCCATTCCCATCGCTGCTGCATTTGGCACCTGTCCGAGCTATTCCCGCAGAGGCACCGCCGCGCCAGGGGGGTGCGCTGCACGCGGGCGATCAATGGCAAACACCAGCCGTCGTGGCTGGTGTTTGTTTGTCCGACGCTCGCGTTCGTCGTGTGTCGAGTTGCGAGCGGAAAGGGTGCTCAATAGCCATTGGCACTGCGTCGCACCGTCAGAAACGGCGGGGCGAAAATTCCGCCCTGCAAATTAAGGTACCCTGGCGAAATCTCCGGTCGCATCTGGCACGTGCAAAGCCCTCCAAAAAGCAACACACGCCTGCGTTTCAGCGGCCAGGATGCTCCACGCTGCATGCTCGCCGGGACGGTCTCCGAATCATGACGACTGACCGATAATAGACGACGAGACATACGGTGCCCAACGCTCACGGCCACGCGACAGCCGCGGAGCACCTGTAAGCTGCACCGACTTCGAAGACATGTCTCAGGTATTTTCTTCCCGCCCGAACATCTTGGGCACAAGCGCCATCCTTCGCATTGGCCAAGTACCTCACATTGTCGATGGAAGTAGCTCGAAAGGATCGGATGGTGAGGCTCTCCCTTCTCGCCCAGAGGGCTCTAGCTGCCGCACCTCGTTACGGCCACTGCAGACATCAGGCCATGCTGAGATATGAAAATTTCAAGACAATTTGGTCTCTGACCGCTCCACGCGCAAGGAGCATGATCTGCCGAGAGAAGATTTCCGCCCACGCAATAGGTCTATCGTATTCGGCAAAAGTGAGGATCACCTGTCTGTCGGTCATGCACACGGCAGAAAATCAAGCTGACTGGTGGCCCGAGTCATGTTCGAGCGCCGTGGAGGTTTTGCCATGTTGTGACCCCTGGCGCACACACGTGGCAAGCGATTTTCTCAATGCCTAGCGGCCCGCTGGCGCGAACGATGTGTGAAGGCCAACGAGCGACAGCAGGCTAGCTGTCCAAGTGCCTGGCGTGCACGCCTGGAGAAGCTCGCTCGCAAGCGTTCCACTCCCATTTGCCTGCAGTCAGGCTCACTTCGTTTTTCTCAGCACTACTGCAGTCGTCGCATGGGCGACTACTCAGCACGCCAATACCCGAGGGGCAATTGATGATTTTCGATATGACGCCTACATCAGTGCCTCCTCATCCCGGAAGTATTTTATCTGCAGCTGTATCGACTGGGGCTGTTCGCAGCGCTGTGCGACACTAAAGCCAATGCAGTACACATCTTGTCCCTCAATTTTCGAAGGACCTCGTTATCTCCACCCATATTGCCATTCGTTAAGCTTCGTCTGCACGCCCTCCTGACTGGTCGAGCGCAATGCCCTAGACTTTGCGCACAATGATAGCAAGAACATCTGCAGCGCCGTGCGAGTAGATAGGATAAATGTTGGGCCTGAAACCGCCTTTCAAGCCACAAACAAAGCAAATTCTCCCGTCGAGCCTCGTTGCGATGCCACGATGACATCCTCAACGGACAGCCGGAAGTGCAGATGCGGCAATGCTGTAAAGAGGCGGTTATCGCTGGATCGGAAGTAGGTTGAAGCGCATGCGGCGAGCATCGGCCTTTGTTCTCGAACGCGCCGTGGCTTGAGCTTCGGGAAGTCATATATGAAAACCTCGTAAAACCTACATGGTGGCGGTTGTCCGCTGCTCTCAACGACACTTCTCGTGGGACTGCGCATGAAGCACCATGGGCGAGGATTGCTTGCTAGCCTGACTCGTTGCCCGGGTACTCGGAGAAAAAGGCATCCAGGCCTCTACCCACACATTGCCGTCGTGCTAATCCTGATACCGCGGCGCGTGCAGATAGAGGTGTATATTGGAAGGGGTCCCTCGTCCGGTGCAGTGTAACAAGGGAAGAAAATGCGTGACATCTCGATCCACTTAAGCTGCGTCAAGAGAAGATTGTTGGTGGTCGAGATCGCGGGTCCGGAGGAAGGCGGTCGCTGTCAAGAGCTCGGAAACCCCACATACAATGACATCCCAACCACGACAAGTGATCAAACAGTCTCATGCGGGTAATGTCCGTTCGGAGCTGAATCTGCACGACACCGTCCGCACGGCGCTGCTCATGGCGCAATGCTCGTAGGCTCTTCTCCTTGCTGCGAGGCTGTCCCTGCCTGTTTCGCGCAACTGCACCAAAGAAGCAAAACTTCCTCACTAAGCGTGAGAAAGCTGTGGATAATGTCCGAGAGTATGAGTCGAAGGTGTAACGTCCGGTCGTTCTGGGATGGGTAGGTGAAGATGTGGAAAACTACCAGCATCTATAACGACAGTGCAGCACCGGTGGCACTCTAACTCAGATATCAAGCCCATGATTCAAAGTGGGCTGTATACTGTGTATCATCGTATGAGGTTATTCTAGCTCCCGACGATGGATATCAGGCCATTTCAGCACGCCAGCGTCTCTACTAATCCGCTTTCAGCTACGTCGTAGTATGAGCGCGCAACTCCTACTTACTCGTATCCGTGGCCAGTCCTGACAGTGCGAGAGGATACACATGCTGACCTAAATCTTCTTACATGGCTATCTCCTGTAATGGCACTGCATCGCAAATCGCGAATTGCTTCACGCTAGCGGCTAGGGCTACCATGCCACACCACAGGACACCCTAGCGGCACGTTTTCTGACATCTTCACGGCCAGTCTGAACAGTCAAGTGATCTCGTTTCCTTGTAGAACCCCACACTTATCCATTGGAAGAAGTTGATCGATTCTACGCTACACCCAGTTTCCAGCATTAAGGTACAGGACTTCGGCCTTAAACCAAGATCGTTGGTACGGAACGAGACTGGAGGGTACAGCAGCCGATGTACCCCTCTTCTATTCGTCTACGAGAGCTTGTTTGCACGTCAGCAAAGCCTGAATCTGTCAAAGATGTCATTATGGTCAGTCTACTTGGAGAGGCTCGTTGATACACAAGCACTTCGATGCTCAGCCGACACACCGACATAGGGTCAGCTGGCAAGCATTATCAACGGGTTTTATAGCAAATCCATATGCCACTAGTACTGCGCTCAGCCTGTCATTGCACGCTGTACAGATCTTCTATGTGCAGCTGGATCGCGGCTGCATCCCCCAAGCTCATGCGAATCTCACTTGCGCCTGGACATCGCTTGCTAGTGGTAAGGCAAGACACATACGAACGGAATGATATCCAAGGGCTGCCCGTTTACGCCTTGTGCTCAACCAGTACGTCCGGCTTCGGCCTTCTTCGGGCCTCAATTTACCATTCGTTGCGAATGTCAATTAAGTTAACACGAAAGACCTCTCTGCTGCGTTGTCTTTGTCAATACTCAGGTCTTTTAATGTGCCGATCTCAGAATTACAAAGCCCTGTTTGCAAGCGCGACGCTCGTTTCGCTAGGCAAGACACGTTCGTTCGTATAAGCTGACCATTTTGCTGTCTATATCGAGGTGCAGGGGTGTAAAATGAACTCTGTCGCTTCTAGGTGCCTGGCCAGGATCTAACTCGATGTATCTGCAGGTTGGCAGAGACCCTGTCTGTGACATAGCTATGCAATGATCGTTGACTCGCTGAGTGATCTCGACGTTCGGGGTGCGCCAGTGCGTCGTATCGGACTACAGGGGCTTGGTGGCATCACTCGTGATCTTGGAGATGAAGCTTATGTTGGCTAATTAGACAATGACACAGTAAGCAGTGTTCGCGTCCAATACTTCCTGTTGCCAACGTGTCTCGTTCATTTCGATATGTACGGCGAGAGTGATGTGCCTAACAGCCTGGATGAAACAACATAGCCACATTGTTGCACCATAGAATACTTCAATGCCTAGTCAGCATTATTAGTCACCGGTTACCGCCTTCATCACTTAGCAATATTTGTTCAGATTTAATTCAAGCTTCTTACATATGTCGTTCTCATGAAGATTAGGTCTTGGTCATCATCACAACCTAAACTATAAGCAGTACATCAACTTATGTCCTCATATCTTCCTTACTCATCCACATGAAAAGAACATCAGAACTATATAATCCGAAATAGACTCGCGTAGTGGGTACTGGCTGATATCCATAGGTGAGCTCCACCATCACGTGGAAGCCGTCGATAAGCGAGATCGGATGCGGATGCAACATGCAGCCATCGCGTTTTCGTCCCACGCCTCCTGCACATTAATAATACAACTCCACGTGCAGCGAATCAAATCCTACGTGCCACAAACGTCATTGCTCTGCTGCTAACGAATTGTCCTCACGCTGGTTCTCACACAGCACAACATGTCGGCAGAGATTAGCGACCTCAAACCTCTTGGCCTAAAGCCTGTACAACACCAACATGGAAACATCAAGCGCACGGATGCCTTCACATTTGACCGCAAAGATGGCGACTTGCATGTCCTGCTCTGCGCCAGTGGATCCGTGGCAACAATCAAGATACCAAACATGATCAACGCACTCTCAAAGCACAAGAACGTGCGCATACGGCTCGTCTTCACAACTTCCGCAGCCAACTTCCTGCAAGGCCAAAGCGCAGAACAGCCCTCAATAGCAGATATCGAGGCGCTGCCGAATGTAGATGCTGTATACTTCGATGCGGACGAGTGGGCCGAGCCGTGGGTGCGAGGTAACAAGATTCTTCACATCGAGTTGCGGCGCTGGGCCGATATCATGGTTGTTGCGCCACTGAGTGCCAACGAGCTTGCGAAGATGACGCAGGGCTGGTCGGATAACCTGCTGCTGTCGGTTGTGAGGGCTTGGGATACGACGGGGCTGGTTGATCCTGTCCGCGATATTCCGGGAGTAAAGTGGGCGGAGGAGGTGACTGCAAGTGGCGTGACGAAGAAGAAGAGGATACTGGTTGCGCCGAGTATGAATACTGCAATGTGGATGCAGCCGATTACGAAGAAGCAGATTGATATTCTGGCAGGGGAGTGGGGCGTGGAGAAGGGTGGGTGGTTTGAGGTACTGCAGCCGATGGCGAAGGAGCTGGCGTGTGGAGATGTAGGAGGCGGAGCTATGAAGGATTGGAGGGAGATTGTGGAAGTCGTGGAAGATCGATTGGGTTTGAGTGATGACGCTGGGAAATGAGCTGTATCCAAAGTCGACGATGCATACGCGTTAGCCGGTTGACATCAGACCCTGGATGTGCTTCCTGGCCTCTATCCTCGATATGGTCATCCTCGAACGTTACATCTGATCATGCTCTTCGCACACGGTTGCGAAGTGTCGAGATCCTCTATATCCTGGCTGGTGCCGGCCGATGCCGTCGCCCATCTGCTGGACCTCATATGACAGCATGAGCCAACATCACTTCGCAACCTCAAGAGAAAGCGACGCGCACGTGATTCGCGCAGCCGCGCTGTAGCCGCAATCACCATCAAGACTATCGACGTGCCTCGGGCCAAGACTGCGTCTCAATGTGCACGCCGCGCAAAAGAAAAAAGGCAAAAAATTACAGTTACGGCACTCTGAGACCCCAACCACCTAGAGATTCGAACCTCTAATCTGGCCAGCCAAGTTTACCTCACCCGCGTTTGAGAGCAACTTTTTCTTTTGTTGTCCTGTTTTTTCTCCTTGGCTCCCTCGCTGTTCTATCTATACCAGCGGGCCCGCTGATGGAAGAGTTGCAAAAGTAAAAAATAGATATAGATGAGGTGTTCAGATAGTATAAGTGGTTACAAGGAAAGGGAAGTTGCTGAGCGGGTGAAAAGGTGAGTGGGAGGTTGGGTGAGCGCGGGGCGGGCGAGTGCCTTTCACCTGGGATTGACGTGATCGATGAGTGGAAGGTTCTAGATAGTGTCAGTTGTTTGTTTGTGTGAGGACAGCTCAGAAAGTGTTCACATGTTTCTAGCCAGCCGATGCACCGGTATCCAATTCTCTTACTTGCGAGCGGCTTCAACACTCACCTCGCAAATCGACCCTCCATCCCAGATCATGGCACCTTGAAGCCCTGAGCCTGCGTCGCCGTAAGCCAGGAGATCGAGATCCATCTCAGTCTAGAGTACAAAAGTATTGTGAAGCTTCTCTCATGGTTCTAAGATGATGGTAACCTTTTCCTTGTGTTAGATTACGCGCCAGGCGATGACCCGCACTCTCACCTTCAGCAGCAACGCCTTCAACAGCAGCACCAGCGCAATGGCAGGTTCGATGAGGTGACGTCGCCGCAGTACATTTTGCAAGGAGTTGAAGCGCTACACAAGAAAGTAATACACCGCGATGTCAAGCCTGAGAACATACTCCCTGATTCGAATGACAATGTTAAGCTCGCAGTTTTTGACTTTTCCGACTGTGCGAATCAGGCTATTTATCTAGCATGAGCCCGGAAATGGCCAACGCGTACCTTGCACCGGAAGAGCGGGACGACGTCTACGTAGGAGCAGTTGACCAGTGGAGTTTTAGTGTTCTGTTATATGAGTTGTTGGTTGATGCTAAGGGTGGAATGCTCACCCAATCTGCTGCTTAGGACCATCAATATCGCTAAAAAGACATAGTTGTATAATTCCAATCATCGTTTGGGTCGTGTTGGACGAACTGTGAAGGTGAAGCTGGCCAATCAGAGAATTGTCAGTATGACGTCGAGATAAATACAGTGTGCATAGCAGATGCACATCCAATGTTGATAGATGTAGTCTCCTGATTTGAAGAGGCTCGCCGTTCCAAACCGGACCATTTATGTGTTGACTATTTAGGAAAGCGAATGCGACGGCGTTCGGACTAAAACTTACAGTCCTTTACAAATTCTGCTAGTCCGACCAGCATGCCGCAACCACGATTATAAATATTGCGGTGTGTCTCGCATCACGCCATGCGCAAAATTTGCTAATCATTGTGCTGCCATAATGGCTACTTTGCATTCAGGATACGAGCTCGAGCCGACACAATCTGGCAACACGCGAAGATACTCTAATTATACCGAAAATGACACGGTAGAGGAACTGCGCAAGGTAGCCAGCGATACTATATCTTTTTCACCAATCGCAGAACATACAAGCCGTGCTAGGCATACTGAGTCTGCGAACACAACAAACCCCTCTACGCCACGAGAGGCTTCGATTTACGAATCGAATGTTGAGCTTGCCCCTATCCACTCAAACCACGATGGAACCACCCCAGCAGAAACCGACTTCTCATTGCCGCCCGTCGACGGAGGAAAGAATGCATGGCTTTTCCTGCTCTCGGCTTTCGTAATGGAAATACTTGTCTGGGGTACGTACTTTACTCTACTTCCTACCAACGGACGGCTTACATCGCCCGGGTTTTCCATTTTCATACGGTCTCTTCCAGGAATACTACACATCCCACCCACCTTTTGCTGGGTCACGCAATATCGCCGTAATTGGAACTTGCGCAATGGGCCTGATGTACCTGTCTTCGCCGATCGTCTTCGGCCTGTTCGCGTGGTATCCAAAGTCACGACGGCCATCTATCCTGATAGGCTTGTTGACCATGTGTCTTGCTCTGGGGCTGAGTTCGTTGAGTCAGACGGTGACGCATCTCATTGTCACGCAAGGTGTCCTGTATGCGATCGGTGGCGCACTGTGTTACAGTCCAGCAATATTATTCCTGGATGAGTGGTTTGTACAGAAAAAGGGACTGGCTTTTGGAATGATGTGGGTAAGTGATACGTATTGGGTTTCGCTTTCAAGCGTTCCAGACTGACTCGCCACAGGCAGGTACTGGCCTTGGAGGCGTGGTAGTCCCTCTGTTGCTTCAGTGGCTTCTCAACACACATGGCTTCCGCACAGCTCTTCGCGTCTGGACCATCGTCCTATTCGTCGCGACTGCACCTCTCACCATATATCTCAAACCTCGTCTACCAGTCACGCAAGCTACTTTCCACCGCACATTTGATCTCTCCTTCTTGCTCAACAAATCATTCCTCCTACTTCAGGCCGGCAATATACTCGAAGGTTTTGGGTACTTTCTCCCCGCTATCTACTTGCCCACTTATGCCAAGTCGCTCGGGGCATCGAAAAGCATCTCGGCACTCACTCTCATACTCATCAATATCGCAGCAGCATTTGGCTGTGTGGCCATGGGAGTTTTTGTGGACCGCTGGCATATCACAACATGTATCCTTATCTCAACTATTGGCTCCACATTGTCCATCTTCCTACTATGGGGTTTTTCCACGGATCCCCCATTGCTACTTGTCTTCTGCGTCATGTACGGGCTGTTCGCAGGTAGCTATACAACAACATACTCGGGGATTATGCGCGCAGTGAAGACCACGGACCATCGCATCGACAGCACCATGGTGTTTGCGACGCTATGCGCAGGAAGGGGGATTGGTAATGTTGTTTGCGGGCCAGTCAGCGAAGCACTGCTTCGAGTCGGGGATGTTGGGGGCGCAGGACTGTATGCCACCATTTATGGGCCTTTGGTTGTGTTCACGGGTATAAGTGCTGCATTGGGAGGAGTCAGTTGCTTTGCGAGGACTTTAGGTTGGATTTGAGATTGCGAGAGACGGACACAGCGTCACGATATGCCAATGATAATAATTACTATGGGTCCTGTCCTGAGCCGAAGAGCTTCCTGCTCCTTGAATGACGATCCCTTCATCTCAACATGCGCCTGCTGAACTTTGTCCAGTCTATGTCATTACTAAATCTTCTCTTTTGACTTATTTGGCTTTCCTACTACTTCCAACCCAGCGTACAACATGTCCTTACGTATGAGGCCTACCTCCGATGGCAGACCGAATGCACAATGCCCATAGCCTTCATTATTCACCAAATCATTGCCTGTATCGCCTGATTTTGTGTCTTCTTGTAGTGCACCAAATTTCAGCTTCCTCTTCATGAGCTCTTTAGGGAACGGGTCGTTGCCCAAACATGCCCCTCTACTGAGCTCATCGAGCGTCGAATTCCGTGTCGTGGCTAAGATGCGAGAGAATCCTGTCGAGAAAGTCGTGCCATCTTCCCAGATCGTCCACGCACCTATGAGCAGAATCGTAAGAGTGAGGAAGATGACTGGCGCATAGCATATCCAGAGACGCAATGAGTCATACACGAAGGCTATTCGATACTGAGAGCGTTGAACAAGCACCATTTCTTCCGAGTTCACGATCATGTCTTGCTGCGCAAGGAATGTCAACACTATGCCCTGATACAACTCTTCAATACGCTCTAGAATGTCCGGGACTGGTTCGCTGTTCTTCTTTACGAGAGAAGTCTTGGTTATATCCGAAAAACTGTGCCAAAGTATGGCCCAGGTATTGGAGGAGTCAGAGTTATATGACCGCGTATGACTTCTCGAAAGACTTGGCCGATCGCATGATATGCCGCGGTTTTCTTGTATGCTTCTTTATTGCCACGAGGACTAAGCCATTGATCTACAGGCAATACACCGTTGTTGGGTTGAGTGAAGTTGAAACCGAGGATGGGTGCCATGAATTGCGAAGATGACTGTATCTGACAGCTTTGACCAGTGAATTTGAACTCGACAGTGTAGTTTGTCTCGTAGTGAATGCATCGCCCGATGTGCTGCTCGTACAAATGTGTCCAATTCTTCGCAAACGACGAATTTGGGAACAGCCATTCGCTAGTGTTGTACGACCATCCGATCCATAGTTCTGGTTCGAACCGGAAATCTCCAGCATGATCTGGAATGTCGCCTATGGGAATACCACCCGGGCCTGATCTCAGATCCTTGAATTGCGGATTGGCATAATCTCCTGTATCCACGTCGGCATGATATACATCAAGTCCCCTGGGGACTAGTATGCTGGTATTGATGAGCCCTCCTGGTTGGTTTGTCACCTCTTGACATTTGTAGCCTGGTCCGATAAAAGAGATGGTGTAGGTACGATTGTAATTTCCACCACAGGACCTATGTCTAGCGGCTTCTTGATTGAATGTGCTGTTCATGACATTCTCAGAAGAGCTAAATATGTCCTTCCAGAGAAGATGCCAAGTTTCTTTTGAAGGCTGATCGAAGTAATCGAACCAACCTGGTGTCTGCGCATATGAATCTGTGGTGTTCCAGTATACGATCGATCTCCGATTCGAACCATCCGGGAGTCTCACAGGCCTTCGCCAGTCTTTGTCAGACTCGAGAGAAAAATTGAGCGTCGGCACAGGTAAAAAGGCCTCGCCAACGTCAGGCCGCCATTCGAAAGTCAGGGCGCTGGGTGAGGCAATGACTGTAGCCAATGGAAGAAGCCAGACGAGCAGAACCATGGCGACGGCAAACGGTGCACTTCGGATGACCTCCAAGTTGATTAAGAGTGAAGCGTCTTCAGTCCCGGAGAACATTTGGTCGATTGCCCGAACACTCATAGAACGATCTCAGAATGTTCTCCAACCTCGCTGACGGTAGCACAGAATGATACATTGCGCGAACGCAATCTTCGCCAGATATGCAAGCGCTCGCCCGCACAGGACTAAGCTGGTCTTCAGATCTTCACGGTCCTCTGCTCTATGATGCAGGAAGGAATAGAGAAAATGTTGACTGAAGGTCGCAGCCAGACCAGCGAGAAAGGAGGCGACCAGAAGACTAGGTGTGCGCCAATGTATCTGCCTTTGCGAGACTTGATATGATGCATCCCCTAGAAGGCGTTGGCTCGAGGCTGCGGATGCAACACCAGATTTGGTCATGAGCGAATAGACCTGGCCGTGCTGCGTCTCCTGTGTCATGTCCTGGGAACTGTACTTAACAGCCAAGGGTTTGGATCGAATTGCTGCTCATGTAAAATTGTAGTTTATCGTGAAAGATTGCGTTCATTGAGCTGCGAGGCATCGATCGTTCAAAGTCGAGGCCGGTAAGTTCTCAGAGTATAGCAGCAGTTCAGCTTAGTGGAGAGTGCAAACCTTTAGGGGAAAGCGAATGTGCAGGACCGGCTGTCTCGTAACGAAGGCTGAATCATTTAATGAGGCTGAGCTGTTTTCGCCCCCACATTGTTGGTGCGCGGTCGGTGAAGAACTGGTCTTACGCCACGCAGCATGAGGCTGAAAACAAGTTTCTACATCCGGTTGGCTGGATCATCGTACCCTGAGGCAATGTTGGCAGCCATAAGCGCTGAGTCGCTGACACTTGCATATTGCGCCCCGGAAATGCTCCGTGGCAGACTCGCCAACTTCCACAGAAACCAAGCACAACATGTTGTGATTTGTACAAAGGAGCTGTTCTTGAGTGTCACACCGCACCAGACACCATCTAAAATTCTATCACTCCATCGAGAGTACTGCAACATATAGCTATTTTGCGGCTTATCATAGCATACATGAAGCGTAAAGGAGGTGTCACTGGACATCGGTGCTTGTTGAAAGTGTGTACCGCGAATACCATATCTTCTTCAACGAAAGTAGTTCTATAGGCCAGGAGCCCCTTTTAGGGCATACGGTCGAAGTTCAAATCGTCTCGAACAATGTCTTTGGGTCCTTTCCACCGATCAAAAATCGAAATTTATCTGCCACCTCCTCGATGTCTTCCTCACCAGCCACACCCATTTCCCGACCGAGTTCCATGATGCGATCTGGGTCCTTCAGCTCTTTTGCTCTCAAACCAGCCATAGCATCCCAGTACATTACTGGGGCATTCTTGTTGTAGTCAATTTCTATCCGCTCTTTCTCGTGAACGATTCCCATCAAACCATAGACTTTACAGCCTTGTGCGACAACGAGCTGGAAAGTCTGAGAGCGCTACGTAATTGATGCAGAGCTTGTATGTGCTTTCAAACCTAACTGAACGATCGAACCCGTGGATCGAGGAAAATGAGAGTGATGACAAGGAAAGATTGAGGAGCGAAGACCGTGACTGGAAACGTGAGGTAGCTGCACTAGTGTGGAATTTAGCCAGTAATCCGAAAGCGTTTCGATTTCAGCAGCGGCTCACGTTAGTATGTCTCCAGCAGCTGCAAGGCAATGATGTATTGGACATCGGGCGAGGGAAAGAATTGCTGTCCAAACAGAACGACATTTCCTCAGAGGCCAGCTGCAACGAATGCAGTCTGGGGAAAAAAGAAACCACTTCACATTCTCAGCAGACATGGAAGAATCGTGACTGAACAGATGGGGTATCATTTCCGAATTCTATAACAAACTTTCAACCATGTAAGAACCAAAATCTACCATACCGTGCTATGCAACACAATGCAATATGAAGAGATCTATCTACATCGCCAAAGCTGCCGCCATCACCGCCACTACAAGCGCAGCGACACCACCACTTCCCCTCACACTCGACGCCGCACTCTTGCCGTTTCCGCTACCCGCTGGTGCCTCAGGCTGATCGTCCGCGGTCAGGTCCTTCGCGCCAAAGGCCTTGAAGCCGCCACTGATCGAGCTCTTATGCTTTGTTGAGCCCGTCACGCACTTCGAGTCGTCTGAGAAGGCGTCCCAAGCCTGCTTCCATGCGAGCTCTGGGTCCGAGAAAGTCTCAGCTGTGTAGAAAACTTTGCAATCTGCCGCATCGTAAATGAACTGCAAAGGAGTAGCGCCGCTGTCGCCCTTGCGGATCTGGTCCTGGGATTGGATTCGGGTGGCGCCGTCGCCTGCACGGGTTGCGAGGCGGGGTACATTGGCGATCTTCGTAAGTGCAGCGTCGTTGGATTTCAGAGTAGATATACCAACGGACGAGGATATGTTGAGCAGCAAACCTGCGTACTCAGGAAACAAATACAGAGGAACGACTTCGCCGCCCTTTGAACCGGAAACAGGTTGCATGGGCTTCTCCTCTGGTCGGCCACCGACAGCTACGGATTTCACACCGGCAATGTTCTTAAGTTCTTCCGCGAAAGAGGCACAGGAAGAGCCGCAAAGACCATCCGAGAACATGACCACGTTCTCGGCTTTGAAGAGCGTGGGGCGAGTGCCATTGACGAAGTTGAATCCGTTGGGAAGAATGGATACGCGGTTGGAGCTGGAGTACTTGGACAATTAGTTCTGTAACTCTGTCATACGGTCATCATCTTGACTTACGTTATAGCGCATCGTAACCGTCAGCTCGTCAGAGTTGAGCTTCAGAGGTCCGTTAAACTCGTCCCAGCTCGCAAAGTTTTCGCCGTCCGCCTTCCTGAATTGCCACCACGCCCAGTAACGATAGACGGAAGTGTTCTCGATACTCTCGCCAAGGGCAGTCCTGTATTTGCGAGCCGTGTCGGTATTGCTTCGTATATCGTTCACTGCCTCGCCAATCTTCAACCAGGGCTCCGACGCACGGTAACGTTGACCAGAGAATGGATCCAGCTCAGGGAAGAGCTGCATGAAGGCGTCCAGCAATAAATTCGTGGCTCCACCTCCGTTCTCCCGTAGATCAATGATGAGCTTTGTCTTCTTCTGGCCCTCGCATTGTGAAAGGAAGTCCTTGATAACGGCCTGGAACTCATTGTTGTATAAAGTGTCGCCACTGGAACTTGGGTTGCTGAACGAGATGATCTTGAGAACAGCAACGTCTTGATATCCTTGGCCATCCAGAAAGTAACCAGCAACGGTTCCGCCAGAGTCCGCAGCAACAGCCTTAGGGTATAGTCGACCAGGAATAGTCTGACGCTTGTTGCGAGCGTGGTAGTCGCCATTCGGAATTGTCAGTGCAGGCCCAGGTGCACCTGGTGAAATCACATGTGGCTTCAACCAGTAATTGACATCAGCAGGGGTACCAGAGGAGACATCGGCCTTATCTTCATCAGCGTCCTTCCCCTTTGTGGTGGCGGACTGAGGTGCGCCGCTCACAGCTCCAGTACAGAATGTCTGGAAAAAGGTTCGTCCATCTCTTACACCTTGAAAGCTCAAAGTTGACGAGGCCAGGTTGCGGAACGATACGGTCGACCCGTTGGCCCACCTAATATCTGTTGAGTTTCCGTCGTATTTGTCCTGTACTTGGAAAGCGCCCGGGTGATCGGTGTCGCCTTTAGCCAGCATATTATTCATGCGACCATCCGAATCAATATACTGAGAGAACCATGTGGACTTCAGATAGTCGTAAGGGTTCTGGCCGTTGATTTGCTCGATCGCAGAGACTCGTCGGTTCCCCGCAGCCAGTGCCGCGACATCATCATAAACATATAGCTTAGGAAGAGCCTTTCCATCGGACGAGATGGAGGCAAGGTTAAAAGGGCGCTGAAATGCGAAGACCTGGAGAATGTCCGGGACGTAGTTGAAGTGGAAGTTGCCAGTGCGCACGGTGATATTCTGGATGGCGAGTTGGACGGCGTACTCGCTCTTAAACGAGCCGAGGTTGTTCTTGATGCTGTCGAGTTCCCCTATTATGTCCAACGGCCCATATTCCCAGTCGCTTCCGGGGTTCTTGTACCACACAAGCTCTGATTGGAATTGCCATACTTCTTTCAGCTCGTCAATGAGCTGCCGGTTGCCATTGGTGTCGACGGGCACCGAATTTAGACAATCGAAAGCCAGCTGAGCAGGAACACCGGACGACGATGACAATGATGATCGCAAGCTGGATGCAACAGCTGCGCAAGGTTCCGTCGATGACTGAGCGGCAGCGAGCGCTGCTGAAGCGACAAAGAAAGCGCTCTTGTACATTGCGAAGACCCTGGACCCCTGCCGAAGGTGAGTGGTATATACAGCCCGCTGCTGCAGGTTCGCAATCCGAAATGTACAAGGAAAATATGGCAAACGAAACAATTGCGGCTAGTGAGTGAGTGTGAGGCCAAAGGGAAAGCGACGTGACCGTCGCAATACCCAAAAGGTCGAGGTGAAGCTCTATTGACACAGAGAAGACGCCTCCTAATATAACAATAGCACAAAGGATCAATGCCAGCCGCCGCCGCCGAGCCGATCCACATACCGTAAAGGGCCTGCACGAGGCGTCCCATGCGGGACCAGTCCGCTTGATCGCTGCATCAAAGCGTGAGGCTGGAGCCCCAACGAGCCAATCATCGATGCAAAACAAAGGTCGTCCTAACGTGATGCGTGTGCGCACAGCCGCAGGTCACAAACAAGCCCGCGGCTGCAACGGCAGAGTTGGTAAGCGCTTGCGACTGGAGTCTTGGTAGCCGAATGGACTGGAAATTGTCCTCGACAAATCGTCGGATGGACCTGGCGATCCTGCTTCTTGGCATTGTTAGAGCATTTTGGGTCGGATTGAGGCGATGCGGCGTTGGCGTTGCATAAGTGTCGTTGCGGGTATGCAGAAGAAAGGGCCTTTGTCCTTTTTCGCGACTTCGACGAGCAACGATCTCGCCATGAACAGCCTCCGTGGTTCCATCGAACAACAACGAACACAGCGCCACAACTGTATCGAACGCGTCAATGCGTGAGGGCCCTGTCAATGTCAGAGATGATGGCAAGCCAAGCACCTAGCTTCCGCGAATCCGCAGATGCCATCACGTGACGCTGCTTCAGCCATTGTCGAGACAACTTCGGGTTTCAAAGACGCCTCAAGCATACCTAAGCTCCGCCGCAACTCTGAGTTGATTGTGTACTCGGCCTCTTCTAGTATGCACTGCTACTTCTGGGTTGCGGCATGCGAGGAAGTGTTGATGTCAGTGCCGGCTCTAACTGCTTCTTCTGACCGGAGTTGGACAACGCCTGAACCTATTCGTTTCACCGGCAGCCAACACGTTTCAAGATCTACACCAACTTCGCGAGCGGTGTGAGAAACTACTGATCTGCCCGCTTTGTGGCTTGAGTTTGACCAAGAAGAAGGCCTATCGCGCGCGGTTGTAAAGATACTTTGGGGTAGTGAACGCATACAGTTTGTGGCATGCGGAGTTGTTACACGTCAACCGCAATGACATATTGCGATACGGAACCCAGGCAGGTAAGACTGTGTTACACTTGGCTTAGGTCGACTAGTTCTGGAAACCGAACGCTGCCTTCGTCAAAGACAATACGGCCAGGGTTCCGCTTACATACAGCCCACAGTAAAGACCCAGGCGGACCCTTACTCTCAGTGCTTGCATACACGGTACTGCAATTCCGAAATCTAATCATCCTAAGCCACATGTCTTACTTCCTCGCTTCGATCTTCACAACGACATCAGTCTGTTTGATGAAGCCTGCGTTCCACGTCTTCCAGTCTCTTCCATGCGCCATGTCCAGATCAAATCTTCTCAAAATCTCGGGAACAAGCTTATGCATCTCCGCGAGCGCAATCTACATCTCAATTATTAGTTTTGAGCTCTCTCGAACTTAATTAACATGTCAAAGAAACAATCGGAAGTAACAGCTTACGTTCTTCCCTATGCACGTCCTTGTGCCAGCTCCGAAGACCAACATTGCTTTCTCCATTGCGTAATTCCTTTCCGTGGATTCAAGCCACCTCTCAGGCTTGAAAGAATCCGCATCATCCCCAAAGGCGGTCTTGTCACGCTGTATGATAAACGGGTTAATGCCCACCCAGCATCCCGCCGGGACACGATAGCCCGCCAGCTCGAGGCCCTGGGCTGGCGCGACACGTCGCAGCCGAGTAGCAAAGCTAGGAAAGAGGCGCATAGCTTCCTTGAACGCTGCGCACACATACGGTAAATGGTTCATCGTTTCGTTGTATTGGACTGGAGTGCTGAGCAACCCCTCCTTATTGGCGTCCTGGACTTCGTTTACGGCTTTTTCGAGAGTTTCCGGGTTCTTCATCAGGTAGTAGAACACTGCGCGCATTGTCGTGGCCGTGGAGTCGGAACCTGCTATGATGCCAGCCCAGCTCTCGAGGGTGATCTCACGATGCGTAAACCCGACCTCTGAGCCTCGGGCGCACATGATGGCAAAGAGTTGAGACATCACATCTGGACCTTGCGCTTTCTTTGTCCCTCCTTCTCTCTGCTCCCCCTTTATCCGTTCTTGAGTTATCTGCTTCGCCTGCGCAGTGATCTCCCCAACCGCGCCGAAATTCTTCGCCATCCCAGGAATGAGCATAGCAGAAATCATAATCGGCGCAAGCATGTATTTTGGCGCCGTCGCAGCGACATGCAGCAATGGAAGTGCGTTGTTCACAGACTCCATCCAGCGTCCAACATCCGTGCCAGTCTGCAAGAAGCCGAGCATCTGGCCATATTGAACACGCCCAATAACATCGTACGCAAACATCTCGAGCCAGTGGCCAAAGTCAAATGGTTGCTTGTGGGCTGCGAACTCGTTCAGGCGCTTGACGAAGAGGTTTATGCACTCATCGATAGCACTTTCGTTCTTCAGCACCACGCTCATGTGGTACGCTGGTCCGACGATTTTGCGATACCGGGTGTGCTTTTCTTCGTCGGTTTCAGTGAAGAGATCGGCTTGATCGCTGACGCCTTGGGGTCGAAATGTCTCGTACCAGGATGTCTTGGGAAGGGGGTTGCGTTCGCGATATATGAGAGGGATGGCGGCGGTGTCATTGCAGCTGACTTCATTGGGCCCCATGCGTACCAATGGTCCGTATTTGGCGTGAAGTTGTCGTTCAACAGTTTCGATGTCGCCTTTAGCCATGCGGTACACTTTCAACGGTCAATTCGACGCTTTGGATGTAAGAAATGCTGGTAGTGGTGCCCATACTGCACTTTCATAAGTGGGAGATTGCGGACTTGTGATTCATTCATACCTTGCCCATGTTCTCGAGACTGCAGGCCATAGTGGACCGGGCACACGAGCGAGTGGATGTAATTTTCGACAATACACTATCCAGCCAAGCCAGTATGCTAGAAACAACACAGAGACGTTCGCCACCGTTACTACCGTCAGGATCTCAGAAAGAGCCATGGTGCAGTGCGAGTGGGGCTGTGATAGGCTGGGCATGTGACAGTAGGGGAGCTCAAACTTGATAGGACATTAAAACAAATGGTACTCGAAGGAAAGGTCAGGTATTGAGTCAACGGTGCGGGGCAAGTACTTACGAGGTGTGGCTGCACTAGTCTTCCATGGCGCACATGGTATACGAGTAGTATGCTGGTAATCTGTGTAACCGAAGACATCGTGAGGCACTCATTGGCCCCACACATCAAGGCTCTGCCTGTTCGGAGACGCTTGCTTGTCTAGGAAAGGGATTTCTTTCGATGAGATGACGAATTGATCTTCGACCTCAGGCCAGTAGTTGCTACATTCGTGGGTGAAACACAGCTTCTCGTCAATCTTGAGGCGCGGCCTAGCCACGCTTCAGGCCACCCACCTGTTTAGCCGTACAGTCAGGATACAGCGCAGCGCAACCCAGGAGATGTTTTGCATCATGAAATCTACTCACTACAGAACAAGGCTTGCCGTAGTACTTATCGCTTAGGTAGCCTCTTCTTGTTCTATTCCGTTCTTCCGAGCTTTATCGTAGCCTCACGTCAAGTCCTCGACTCTAACTATCGGCTCACAATCACAGCTCGTCATGCTTTTTCTGCGCCTCAGCTTCTCCATTCCCAAGCTCAACATCCACACCCTCTCCTTCCTGCTTTTCACCCTCCTCATCCTCCGCATCCTCCCCAAATACCTGACCCTGTCTCGCCTTACCCCTCAGAATCAGCATCAACATATCCTCCACTACGCCCTTTTCCACCTTCTTGCTCCTCTTATAAAAGAACAAATCATCATTCATTGGCGCATGCACCACGACTGATACCTCCCCACTCATCTCCGTCCCAAATCGCATCGGCATATCCGGATACCGTCCCACATCGACCGTCGCAAACGTAACCACCTGTCTCAACTTCATTGCCACCTCAACGAGTCTGTGCCGCATCTTGCGAGATGCCTCGGGCGAGGAAACGAAGATGTAGACGATGAGCTTATCGCGCTGCATGTAATTTTCTACATCTTTCTCCTTAAACTCCCTGATGAATGAGACGCGACCGCTGAACACGAATTTCTCGGCATCGGCGTAGGTGAACGCGCCGCCGAGAATAATGTTCGTCCCGTCATTGTTCTGGTAGCATATCACCGACGGAGCCTGGACCTTTTCTTTCTCAGCGATGGTCAGGTCGGTCGTGTACCCAAAGACGTAGTCTAGATGGTGCTCTTCCGCGACGGAGGTGAAGATATCAAGGTGGTGCGTGTCAGAGGGATCGAGCATTGCGATGAAGACGATGTCGTCGATGCGTCGGAAGTCCATATCGGAGCGTTCCAGGCGGGTGAGAACGGGGATTTCGCGCTTCGTGACGAAGGACAGCAAGCCTTTGGGGGTGCGTGGACCGCGGTACCGAGTGGATATCATCTCGCCATATTCGGCGTGTTCAAAGTAACGGATTGTGGGGTAGCTGTTGATGTCGTGCGAGGCACATAATGATGACGCTTGATCGCAGTCCAAGGTTACGAATGGTATGGACGCGTTCTTGACTGTTTTGCGGAACACATCGTTGAATGGAGCTATAGAGTCCAGCGATCGAGAAGTAAAAGACACGAGGACTCGCTCGTTGTGCTGTAGTATTGATTGAAATTCGGCTTCTCCGGGAGGTTCCCGTAGGAGCTCTGCAGCTACGAGTGCGGGTGAACTACTTATAAGCAGAGTTGAGATTCGCATCGTGATATGGTTCTTAGTATTGAAAATGAACGCCTTCGAATGAAGAGCACTCTAGGTCATGGCAGTGATGACGGATTTCTTGGATGTTGCTTAGCTACGCCGTATGCACGTGGCGAGCCTTTCTCGTACTCTCCATGTTTCAGATGTACGCCCCTGCGCTATGATCTGACAGACTCGCCTCGAAACCACTCAAAACCTTGTCGACGATCATTGCACCGACTCCCGTGGTTTTAGGCATTTCATCTCTTGGTTCTGTCCTGCAACATCGAGAGAGAAAAAAACAGTACCAAGCTTCGCTCAAGATGCGGTCCAACATACTTCCAATCTCTCTTTTAACATACCTAGCATCTGCCTCCACTACCAAATCCAATACAACATGTCCGCAACACCTTTACCAAACACACATCTACTCAACAGATCCTCTCGTGATCTACATCCCCAACTTCATCACACCAGATGAAGCCACTCATCTCCAATCCGTGTCTGCGGGCAAATTCACGAACTCGCAAATCGCCGACAACACAGGCCAACAGCATCTCGCCAACACGCGAACCTCGCAATCGACGTCTCTCGAGAGCGATGACATTATCAAGTGCATCGAGCAGCGCGCGATCGCCTTCCAGGGCTTCGACACGCCTCGCGAAAGCTTGGAGCCACTTCAACTGGTTCAGTACGGACAGTCTCAGGAGTTCCACTCGCATACGGACTGGTTCACCTCAGATGCGCAGACGACGGAAGAATTTGGCGGAAATCGGCTGTCGAGTTTCTTCGTATACGTACATGCTTCCGACGACATTGTTGGGGGTGGTACGCAATTTCCCCTGCTCGACGCGCCGCTTGGGGAGAAGTGGTGCAGGTATGTGAATTGCGATGCAGAGTTGGAAGACGGCGCGACGTTTCGACCGGTGCAGGGCAATGCGGTGTTTTGGCGGAACTTGAAGTGGAATGCGAAGAAGGGTTATGTTGGAGATGGAAAGACGGTGCATGCGGGCCTTCCCGTGCAACGGGGAAGCAAGATTGGGATGAACATCTGGACGAGGGAGAAGTGCTTGGATAAGAAGTATAGGAGTGGTGGAGATTGAGGAAAAATTGATACGTGAAGATATTGATAAGAATAACATGATATCATAAAACGTGACTATCGTTAACGTGGTTTATAAGCGAGTCGTCAGTACAAGCGAGTCGTCAACCCCACCAACTTTGCGCACCTCTCTGCACACGTATCACCACAACGTAACAAGATAGTATATAAAGATTTAAGCAGTAGATTAAACAGTAGCTAGGCTATCTTTTTTGCACGTACGGGAGTTATGACCACGCTCTCTACACTGCGTGCAGCGTGCAAGAGACTGACGGCTAACACCTAATTGCTCTCCTCTCTCACGCTCTATACGAGCA
>QVXC01000523.1:0-21953 GCA_003501895.1 Phaeosphaeria sp. A1 3.1a | reverse complement strand
AGTAAGCAGGTGACTAACAGAGTCACGTGAAATGTAGTTCACAGTGTACCGTGTGAACTGAGGTGCCAGGCTGACATTAGATTATTGCTTCGCGATGCCGCGAGATGGTTGATTTGCGCTGACTAGGTGAATTCAATATGAACGTTTTGGCTTTACTGACTTGCATGCAATCATCGTCGTTCTGGTCTGTAGCGATTTACGTCGCGTCGTTGATTCCAGGCCCTCAGTTCCATCAAGCCTCAAAGCTACATCCCAAAGAAATTGGCGACATCAAAGCCGCGCGGATCCGGGATGCTTGATTTGTTCGCTCCCTGTGGAGATTGCGGCGCATTATAACAGCATGGAAACTATCGAGAGAAAACTCTCCCAAACGAGCATGAAGTATCTGTACATGACAAGTGTCCCTGCCAAATGCGCATCTTCACGATGCATCTCATTCTTAAAGCCCAGCTTCCTTACCTCTTGGCTAAAGCTACTGAACCTACAATCCCCGTCGGGTAGCCAGATACTCCGCCCAAGCCCTCCCCGTATCCACCGGCATAATCGGCGCAAACATATTCCCCCACCACCCCTTCCGTCGATGCGCCTTGAGCCCAATCTCATCAAACAGCCGATCAACATAAGGCACGCTATCAAACGCAGCAAATTGCCCCAACTCCCCATTCGAGAGATATCACCTCCTGTTCCATGCAATCATGCGCGATATCCCTCTCCATTTCCTCGACGCTCGGCAGTTGAAACGCTTTGTCCCAGTACGCGACGGCCCAGATCGCCTGCGCTTCTGCGGCGAAGAGCTTCGCGCCCGCGACGATGTGGTTCAGGGAGAGGATGGTATCGTCGTGTACGGGTGCGAGATTGTGGTATAGTCGATATGGGGTGCTGTGTTCGGGGCGGTGGTAATGCTCCGGTGGGTGGCGTAGCATGATGAAGCGTTTGAGAACCTTTTCGCCGGCGTCGAGAACGAATTCTTCCCACTTTGCTGCTTCTTCGGGAGGCTCGATGGCCTTGGGGAAAGGTAGGCCGAGTCGCATTAGGGTCGCGTTGTCGAACATGGAGAGGCCGCGGGACCAACCTGTGCCGCAGAGGATGGCGTCGCAGGGGAAATGCGTGCCGGCTTCGTCGGTAAGGTGGATCTCGGTGCTGGATAGGGACTTGATACTGGCGCGGTGGACGAGGACTTTTTCGGCGACCAAGGGCCAGAAGTCGGGGAAGTGACGGCCTCCTGCTGTGCCGTTTTGCCAGATGATGCTTGAGGGCATTAGTGGTTCATGTCGCTAAGTACGGGTCACCGATGCATGTCATGGAAACTCACTTGTTATCATACTCCAGCTTCTCGAGCCCTTATCACTTTCTCTCTCACTATACCCCGTGTACTTCCTAACCGTCGTATCCAGCATCTCAAACACTTTGCTCACTAGCTTTGCGCCTAGACTCGTGCTATGCAAAAACCACGTCCACCACGATGTGTTGGGAATCAGTTACGAGGGCTGCAAACTCGCCATGATTCTCGCCTGCGATGCCTCGACTCCGTTCTTGTAGGGAGTGGGCAGATCAATTGGTGCCAGAGCTGCAGCGCCCAATGATCCCTCATCACCTGTCCTGTGGATGATCCAGGATACGGTTTTGCCCGCTTTGACAGCCTCGTAGACCATGTCTGCGCTGGACTTGCCCGCGCCGATGACGGAGATGTGGTGGATCGAGGGGTCAGTGATGATAGTGAATTCCCCGAAGTCGATCGAATGGAGTATTCGGCCTTTGAAGTTGTCTGCGCCGGGAAAAGTTGGGATGTTAGGGAGTGAGGATTGCCCATTTGCCATCGTCAATTTCTTTGACACGAATGTGATCTTGGGCTTTGTGAGAGTGTTATTGTTTGTGCACTGTACGTACCAGTGTCCGTCGACTTTGCGGACATTCTGTATGTCCATGTTGAATCGTATCCGATCGCGTAGTGTTGCGCCATTGTGGAGCTCGCAGTCCGCATACTCTTCAAGATACTTGGTGGTGTATTTGGCCCGAAAGAGGTCGTTCATGCAATCTTCTTCGGGAGGACGGGTCATGGGCATGTCGGAGGATTCGGCAATGCCGTGCGTCCATTACGTCCAAAAGCTGGGGTAGATTCTCCCTGTGGGTAGTTAGCCCGTTGTGTAGTTGACAATGATGAATATAATGGTAGGAAGCGTTATCATAGTACTCCCCATCGCAATTGAGAAAGCAATTGAGCTCATACTTTTACTCCACACTCCGCCTAAGCAGTAGTCGCGTTCGAGAACTGTGAGCTTGGTATTTGGATGGGCTTGAACGAGCCGCTGTGCCGCAACAAGTCCTGTGAGGCCTGATTTGTGCTGACGTTAGGACCCGATCTCCTGTAACTTATCGCTGGGCTCAAACATACTTGCACCGACGATAATGATGTCTAAGATCGCTGGATTATCATCTACCGCCATGATTTGGCTTTCTCAGAGGGTAGGTGGGAGCTTTCCTGGTTTCAGACGTCATTGTGTCAGAAAGTACCGATTGAATGATTGCGGCACGGCAACCCAGATGAGGCGACACGAACCCACGAATCACCGGAGAGTATCGCATAGAAGTTCCTACACGGATATTCCCGTAACCAGATTACTCTTTTCTTGGAGAACTATCTCTTACATTTGTGTTGGCCTTTTTGGCACTACAGCTTCGTTTCATCACGGCCACACTACGATTGGGGATCGTATAATTGCCGCGACGGAGCCGAAATATATTCCGCGTTGAAAAAGGTCCTGGTATGTTATTACTTGTCACGTTCAACTACTGTCTAGGACGATTAGTGATGAAAAAATGGTCGAGTCGGCGAATGTACAAGGTCAACTCTCAAGCAACAAGAGGAATAATGCAGACCGAAAGGACCTGCTATTGCTATTTCTACAATTGTATCGTTGTATTCGAAGCCCATGTCGTCTAGCGATAATGCCGTAAAGGTGGCTAGGAGAATATTATGCATACGGCTTTCGAATCCAGCCTCGCAAGTGGCACGATGTAGTCTTGTGCAGCCACGACATTCGTATTGGTAGCTTGTCATGGAGCCAGCAATGTCAAGGTACCACAAGAACATTCGATTCAATAAAAGCCGACTATTAGGGGAAAAGCATTTCGTTGCGGGGAAATTTAAAGAATTGCATTCGAAAGTCCAAAGCAAGCGCTCTCGCTCCGAATCGTCACCGTCTAGTGATGATGATGCTCCAAGGAACATCGCGAAGAAGGGAAGACGTAGGATAGCATCAGACTGCTCTTATGAGAGCATTGGTCAGATTATCTCGTCTATTGAAAGATGAGGACGCGCCGTCTTCGACAATGGGAGAGAGTCAACGTGATATTGAAGGTTTGGGTCAGGGATCAGAAAATTTGGACGGAGCTAGAGAGATAGTAGATCTTGTTGAAGCAACAATTGAACAACGAGAAATGTATGCCGAGAGATGCGAGTAAGTGTCAGGCATCAGAGAGCCACGAGAGACATGCTGGATTATGGAGTCTGAACGCGTGAGTTTACTTCTTGTTATCATCCACCCTGTGGTCAATAAAACCAATTTTAAATGTTTCCCCGTTCTTGTGCCGATCTTCAAGATATGATGCACTTTTATCAAATATCGCGGTCAAAGTGAAGCGCGCCGATCTCCATACATCATGTGTCTTATCGCTACCTTTTCTCATAGAGTGACGTCCAGATTTGCCATCTTTGACGGCCCAGAAAGATTCGTGCGCTGCACGTACGTGGATATGAGGAGATGTGATCACGCTTTGAACATGTTGACCGTTTTTCATAGCATGTGCGAGGATGTTAGCCATGACTGGAAGCACGGTCGGTTACAGCGAATCCAATCTGGGGCACGAAGTGGTAGAGATCCGCTTTGGTATCGCGCAAAACGCATGGCTGGTTGCGCAAATGCTGGGCCTGGACACTCGGACTTTTGCTCTGTTTGAATATACACGATGAACACAACAGCAACGAATGTAGGCTGAAATTGGCGAATTCCTGGGTGGCGAAAAGGCTTATGTGGTGTCAGGATGAACAATGAAATGTCATTTTGAGTATCGCGATTGTTCAACGCACTCCCGAGAGCAGCTCTGACCAGGTGGTAATCTTTCCAATGGATCATTTTTTGGACACGGGGGCCCCGCAATGATCAGACTTGACACAAAACCTCTACGCGATCGCATCCCGGCTGCTTGGTTGCGCATCTGTGTGGAGTTTGAGAAGAAGTCCATTATCTGGACGATATTGCAAAAGCGATGCTTCGGTGTAATGCTGGATGTCGACGGCCACTTTTTCGGCGGGGTTCTCTCTTTAGTGTCGTCGAAACACACCATGTGACGAGATTTACCGAAGGGCGCCGGGGGTTTTCCTGCAGGGGCAAACAAAAAACTATTAACGGCTTTGACTACTGAAGTTGTGCAAGCGCATTTGAGTATTACGACGACACTGGTTCATTCAATTAAGCTGCTTTTATGAGTTCAGATAGTTCTGGTAGTGACATTGAAGCCGCGAAACAAGAAGGCCCCTACTGCCGTACACAAGTTCGTGAATAGCGATCGGCTTAATGGCCACGAACAATATCAAGTCCAATGAGTCTTGTTGGAGACTATACAGAAGGCAAAATATCTCCCGCCATGATTGAGGAATGTAAGACAGTGACTAAAGACGGGGGTGGTTGAAGTCGGCGATAATTGTCGGCGAATCATGTTGCTTTCGTTATCAACAACGGCTCATTCACCCATTTTGTCCTGGCACATGGTCCAGGCAGAGTGAGGGTGGCTTCGGCCTTTTCGTAAGTGGGATCGCCATCCGGAGGCTTGACATGGCAATAAGCTTCAATAAGCCTCGCGGCTCCACCTAACCAAGTGCAATGCGGGGTATCTTCGCGCTAGACCTCAGATCGTTCGTTCCATGATCATGGTATTGGACAGCCGGCCGTGCCGGGAAGAAGGTCACTTGCGAAAGTCGAAGCCTGCCGCGGCTTTCTCGTGGGAGGTGAAGTCCCGCCGTGGTGTCTTGGGTCGATAGCAAGGCCCAGATCAGTGCCACCACGCTATCCGCACGCACCAATGCTTCGCGTCTGCCACATGCTAGCCGATCTGGGGTACCCCGCAAAGCGGCTCCACGTTGGAGATACCCAAAGTCGTCGTTTGAATCATGGCAATCGCGAGGACGCCTGGTTCGAAGGCGTAGTCGCCGTATGTAGCGCCGAAACGTCGGGTTCAAAAGGAACTGGAAGTGCCGTGAATATCTTTCACTGATCGCCCTTCTTCATTCGATACCTTTCAAACTATCTTGGTGACAGAAATGGCAGATAGTCACAGCAACTCAGGTATGTATCGCCAGACATCTGATTGATGTGAAGTCCGGGCTAACATTCCCTAAGATCTCTCAGATCAAGGCGCCGCTGCCAAACCCGCTCACAATCATGTGGAACAAATTCACACGAACGAAAGAGTCCCTGGACACACAAACTATTACGAGAAAGATGGACTGAGAACATATGGAGATGGCGAAGATCATGACCATGAACCACCAATGACCTTTAAGAGAATCATGAGCTTGGTCGCCATGGCATTTCGTAGGTCACTTCAGGCAACATGTCCATGTGTAGTAAGCTGACATCCACATAGTATGGACAGGAAGTCAGATCCCCGTATATCTCTTTGGTGGTGTTCCACCCTATATCTACGGCGACATTGGAGGTACCGATCGATGGATTTGGTTCGTTCTTGCCAACCTCCTTTCCTTAGCCGCCGTATGCCCTTTCGTGGGTTCCATCTCGGATATCGTTGGGCGACGCTGGGTCGCTATCATCGGTGCCGGTTTTCTCATTCTCGGCATGATCATATGTTCGACGGCGCAGACTATGAACATCTTCATCTGCGGCATGGTCTTCGCGGGCATCGGCGCCGGCATCAACGAGTTGACCGCCCTGGCCGTGACATCCGAGCTCGCGCCCACAAGCCAGCGTGGCAAATATGTCGCAATCCTTGTCTTCACCATCATTCCATTCTGTCCCTCTGTTCTCTGGGCTCAGCTCATCGCTTCGCACACTAGCTGGCGCTGGATCGGACTCTGGTGCGGCGTTTGGGCTTTCATCGGCCTTGTACTGACAGCGGTCTTCTACCACCCTCCACCTCGAGTCAACTCCCAAGGCATGAGCCGCAAGCAAATTCTGGCAGAGATCGACTACATTGGTGGCTTCCTGTCCGTCGCTGGTATGCTATTGTTCATGATGGGCATGCAATGGGGTGGCTACCAGTATCCCTGGCACAGTGCTCACGTGCTTGCACCATTGATCTTGGGGGCAATCATGATTATCGGCTTCGTTCTCTGGGAAGCTTACGGCGCGAAGCATCCCATGTTCCCGAAGAGGCTTCGTCAGGAACCTCGCATTCTTGGACTCACTCTGGTCATAACATTCATTTCGGGTGCCAACTTCTTCAGTATCCTCATGTTTTGGCCCACTCAAGCTTTCAACGTCTATGGCCATGATCCAGTGGGTGTTGGTATTCGCGGTATCCCGGTCGGCTTCTCAATCTTGGCTGGTGCCTGCATTGTCCTCTGGCTGCTCTCACTGCTCCGCGGTCACAACAAGGAGCTCTTGATCGCTTCCTCCATCCTCATGACTGCAGGCTGCGGCGCTCTCGCAATTGGTCGTGTCGACAACCTCTACCAGCTCTGGGGCTTGTTGGTCCTAGCTGGTCTCGGAATTGGCGGCATTGTCGTACCAGCGTCCATCATTTGTAAGTTTGATCACCTTGCACTTACCACGAAGCATTCACTAATTGTCTCAGCCACTATTATTTGTCCAGACGACCTCATTGCCACTGTAGCTGCCCTCACTCTTGCGATACGTGTCATTGGTGGTTCAATTGGATATTGTGTCTACTACAATGTCTTCATCTGTAAGTCAGCAGTCTAATAGCAGAACTATGCATTGCTGACAAGAACATAGCCAAGTTCGTACCCGCGGCAACACACTTCATCGGTGGCGCTATGGTCACCAAGCTCAACATCACATCAAAGGCCGTCATCGGTGAGGCGATCGAGATCACTGGCGCCTCACTTCTGCCTCTTCTCGAAGAGCTTCCAGGAATCAAAGGCGTACCAGGTGCCTACGAACTGGTAGTCTACGCTGGCCAACTCGCTTATGCTGAGGCATACAAATATGTGTACTATGTCAGCATCGCCTTCGGAGCTGTCAGTATCTTGGCAGCATGCTTCCTCGGCGACATTTCCAAGTACATGGATGATCATGTTGCGGTGGTAATGCATTGAACTATTCGACATCAAAGCAAGCAATGATTGGGCCCTGGAAAGCGGAACGGGAAAAATGACCAGGATAACCAACCCCGCTGCAGGGCTTTTTTCGATACTCGAATAGTGTTACAACTTCAAAGCAAACTCTATATGGAGTATGAGAGACATTAATAATTGTTCCTTTGCTGTGTGTTTCGAAGCTTAAAAGCAAGTGGCACTTTGCTTCTTGATGTCGATATTCTTCGCTCAACCAAAAGGGTTAACAATCCACTTAGCCGGCCGGCGTGCAAGGATTATTCATGCGGGGTCCTCGTTTTGAACGACTATTTTGCGATGTCCCATGTCGCACTGTTTGTAATTTCAATGTCTCGACCACTCGGTTATTTAATACCTCCATTTGTTTATCCTCTTCAGTCTCACTCGTTGCTGACCGCGGTTAGAGTCTCGGAACCCGCGTGCCTAGTACTACCTCAAATTAGGCGCCATGGAAAATATATATTAAACGTACGCAAAAAACAATATCGCGGAGGTTTGTGTTTGGTAAATGCTTACTCGATTAACATTTACTTCTCTCGTGCTAGCATTAGATCTATATATAAACCCGCGACATCAACATCATGGCTCGATTGTGTTAACGCACGAGACTAACATTCTTGCTCAGCCTCGCTACAGAAAGTCTCACAATCAAACGTCCCAGCCGAGACTATAACTCCAACATACGACGAATCGCGATGTTCATGACGACATTTCTATTAGCCTGCATGCTGGCACTCGCCAACGCAATACCACAAGCTACCATCATCTCTACATCTCCACTACCATCAACTCCCACTGTGGACCCCATACCATGGGCCACCAAGATAGACGAGCTTCGAACATATCTTCTCTCGCAACCTGACACCAACGCCACAAAATCCCGCGGTGGCCCTAGTCTCCAAAAGAGATCCCCCGATGGCGACTGCCTCCAGATCCGTTTCTACAACTGGGACTGCAATCACGATATCCCCTACAAGATGCGCGGCGTCGTTAAATGGCTCGACAATGAGGGGCTGCGCGGCGGCGACGGCAGTGGCGACAAATATCGATGGTACGTGTCCGGATATTACGTCGATCCAGATGATGGGTGGAACTTCTACAATTCTGCACGCTTATCGTTTGGATTTTGTGGGAATCGCGGTCCACAGAGCTCGTGCGGCAATAATTATTGCGTGGACAAGGATGGGAGATCGGACTGGGGACATGAGGGCATGGATGTTCCCGCGGGGCAGACGCCGTGGATGGATCCGAACGATCATAATAGGCTGTGTGTGTGGTTAAGGGATGCTTCTACCACGATGAAGAATTAGAAGGCTATACAGATCATGTAGCGTGCACAAGTAAACTTGAGGAACTGGCACCGTAGTCGCAAATTTGCGCTTCTTCCATGATCAACGGCCGCTCAGCGAAAGATTCTCGTCTTCGTCAATTTCGATTTATATAGCTGTCTTCGTGATGTAGTCTATCGTCTTGAGTCATCCTCACTCAATCGTAGCATCGAACACAAATACGCTTCTTCAGTTCGTACATCACCTTGATATACGGCGTGAACGACGAAAAATTCTACGCAGACTATCACACTTCGCATGCTTGAGTCCCAACCTGTCCAGCGGCGACATTTCTGATATGGCGAACCACGACATCCGGCACCGTCTGTGCTGGGAAATGACCTCCAGCTGCACAACGTGAGTAATAAGTTACATTAGCCGTACGTTCCGCCCATTCCAATGGCTACATGTTCGTTAGAAATATGATTGCGCCCATCCTACATACCTGGGGTGGCTTACAGCGAAAGTGAAACCCTCAAGCTCAGGGTAATGCAAGGTACCGCCAAATTGCAGCACACTCGCGGGTACCGCAAATTTCTTGTCTGGTACAAATTTGGTTGCGCCCAACAGCTCTTTACAGCTTCTAATGTTCCCGTAGACACCTGGAAGCCATAGCAGTAGCGTGTTCGTCACCACGTCTCCTGGCGAGAACGGGCGATCAGTTCCTACTCCGGCAAGATTGTAGTACCAAAACCAACGGGACTGTCGTTCGGCGCATACGCAATAGCCAAAGGCAGTGTGCTATGAATCCCAGAGTAGCTGGAAAGGTCACCGAGGAAGAAGTCTGATGCCTTGATATAGGTGGATTCTTCCGGTGTCGTCAAGTTGGCGTTGAACCGAGCTCGATCTTCGTCCGATATGAACACCCAGTAGAAGTCTGTTATGTAATTGATGACATGGTCGGTATAATCAACAATGAGCGCATTAGCAACGGCGAACCCGAGATCAGTGCTATACAGGATGAACCGATCGTATCCGAGCTGGCTCATGAGGTCCGTGAAGATCGTCGCGTACGTGGAGCGGCTGACATTGTCTCGTGAACCGGTGAAGTCGGGAGAGAAGCCGAATTTGGGAAAATCTGGGGCAACGACATGAAAGGCAGGGTCAGAAGCATCCTCGGGATTGACGAGGCTGGGAATGACACTGCCCCATTCGAGACTTGTCGAAGGCCAGCCGTGTAGGAACAGGATAGGGATCGCATCGTCCTTTGTACTTTTTGATGAATGAAGTGTGAGTCCACGGGGTCTGTATAGTTCGCACTTGGTGGTGGTACTGTGGTGTAGAAGTGGGAGAAGTTAGCGTTGATCTCGGCTTCTACTGTAGACCAGTCGTACCCGTTCGTCCAATACTCGGCAAAGGACTCAATTTCGGTAGTCGGTGGACCATCTACCAAGGCCGGTGTGTTGCCACCATTAGATGTGCGCAAAGCATTGACTTTGAGAAGGGCTACTTCGATGAGAGAGTCATTGACGGCGATTGTATATGTTCGGGGCTCATACGAGAGTGTCGGGGTTCGAATGGCCAATGCTGATGCACCAGAGGCGAGTAGCAAAGAGCTGACAGCAAGATACTTGGACGTTCTCCAGCGCTCTTGTTGGTAGGGTCCGATTCAGTGTCTGATTATTTTGGGTTATCACGCTATCTTGCCCTCTAGTAATTGAAGGAGATGAGGGATGTGGAGAGAGTTTATGAAGTCAGGAAGAATGAAGCTCACCACGAGATAATGTTCCGATGGGTTGGTAATCGGCCAAGAGACTCACACCTTACATTACGTCAATCGATCGGAAAATCGGTGATAAGGGCATTAGTTGTACTTTCGAAGGATTTGTTCCTTCGGAAGCTCCGTTCCTTCGAAATCAGTGCTTGAAAGCAACCGCCTTACTTGATGATGATGTAGTGGTCATATCAGAGCGCAGTTCAATACTGCATCTCAACATATGCCTAGACAGTGACGGAGAAGCGCTTGGTTGATCAAGAAAAGTGCTATTTTAGGTGTAGCGTACATGAATTACATGTTGTGAAGATTGCTTTGGTCAAGGCTGCCTTTTCGAAGTCTCGGTCTGCTTTGAGGCGAAGAGGCCTTGTCGGGCTTGACGTTGGTAAGCACAGCGCTACAAGAATCCATGATGTGGGATATAACGATTTCCGTATGTCAGCACGTGCCAGCATTCTTAACTTACAATCATGATTCCGAGATTTTTAAGCAAAATGTTCCGACGTCAAGTAGGATGCCCAGTCTCCAAATTCTATAGCGTCCATGGGGGGCGTTCATGCTAATGCGTACTGCTCGAAAACAGTTATTAGCTTCAATCATTCGAGACATTTCTTCGTTGCAGCATTGTGAAACGAAGAAGAACATTTCCTCCAACGTCAGAAAATAGCGCTAAAGTCTCTTGTCTTGTCGCGCGCAAACTGTTTACCTCTGTTCACTGCACCTGCAGCTCCCTACAAATAACAATGCGATTCTTTCGGATCAAGAGACATACAAGCATAATCAATCGTAGGAACTGTCTCGAAGAAATCATGGGGCGATGTGAGGTTCATGTACCATCACTTTCGCTCTAAGTACCCACACATGAAGAGGGTCGACTTTACTGAGGTAATATATGCTATGTTACAGCTGTACTTTTGTCTCTCCTATTCCTGTACAGAGATCGTGTTACACAGCCACCACGAGGGCGAAACTACTCGTCTCAACCACTCTTTAGCTTTGACGTACCTGTCGTACCGATGAGCCACTTCATTTACACGCTTATACAAATACGAGACGCCACAATCAAAACACCATCATTTTCGCATAGACCAGAGTATGTCCTGCAGCACAGCCAATATGAGCGATCCTTCAAATATCGCAGTATTGCCGTACGAATCGGCTGGTAGATTGCGTACCAGTAGTACTGGCTCATCGTGCCTCAAGATCCAAAAGCTATAAAGTTGTCCCACGTTCTGCGCACCGGAATGGGCTCTTTCATTCAGTCCCCCCACAACAATGCATTTTTCCTCATTTTTCCTGCTCTTATTGGGTGCAATGCGTTGCTGCATAGCAGCTCTTGTCCTGCGCTCTCAGCCCCTAAATCACACGGGAGGCGGTTGTCCAGACCAGAAAAGGATATCTATCGGTGGCAGTGTGACTTCCGGAACCCTTTTACAGAGCCTACCCAATTTCTCGATCGATATCGAAAATTATTCAGAAGAAATGTACACAAGTCAATGCACAGCTTACGTGAACATCACCTTCACGGAACCAGGCTACCTTATCGACTTAAACACCGACGAAGGAGTCATGAGTGGATGGCTGTATAAGAACAGCGACAGCTGGGATACCCATCTTAAGATCACATACGAGTGGGCTGGGCAGGCTGTACAGGTACGATATGCTTCTCATTTCATCTTAAGGAAACTTGCTAGACAGTCTGGGAGGGTGCGCGTGCCCATTGAGATAGTTTCATTGACGCCGAAATTTCCCTCACAGAGCTCGATTGATGAGGACATGAACGGGCGATTCCGCGGCAAGTTCGAGAATCGACCTATTGGTGTGAATAATAATTCTGCCAGCGTGCAGTCGGCTTGTGGAGGCGGCATCCTCAAGGCTGTGTACCGCCTCAAGATGAATGTACCTCAGACACCGCGGCCTGAACCTGGGATAGAACTTCCCCTAGGGTCAACATGGTATTTCTATACGCCGATGAAGGTATCCAGTTGCTAGTCATAGCGTGCCTGGCTGCAAGGGTCGGAATACTGACGAAGATGTTGTTTTCGGGAGTGATAGCATGGCAATGATGAATGAGAGGGGCAAATCAATGTGTGACTTTCTTAATTTCACTTCATACCTCTCTACCAAGCACATCACGCCCTCTTACGTTTCTTTAAAGCTGGCCTGGCAACCTTGTTGCTGTCCACTGTTGCCAAAAAAAGGAGGACATAAAACAGCAGGGAGAAATAAAGACGAAGAAGAGCGTCCGCCACTACCGTAATGCTGAGGTGGTATAAGCTACGCGTTTAGGATATAGCAGGCCTTGTGCATAGAAGCTAGTAGTCCTATTGGCCAAGGGGCGAGATTTCACGCAATAACACCGGAAGAGTCGTTACATAAGAGACCAAGATTGCGCACACCAAGACTACCACGCTGTCCTACCAGCGATCCGCAAACGTGGGGTCAATGATCTGAACGACCGCAGTCCACATGACGCCATAATCGGTTCCAATTTTCCTTGCAAAGGCCACAACCTGCATGCAAGGAGTCAAGGAACAAGCTGCATAATCTCGGCTAAGGTTGAACTTGCGTGTATCCCCCAGGAGCTTGAGAGCTCTATTGTGCTCTGCTAAACTGTTTCCTGGCGTGCACGGCAAGACACCCAATATGATACGGTCTCCTTTGTATCCAACGATAATCGTAAAAGTGTCCTTGTCAACACTCAGTTTGATACACATCGCGTTGCCAGCAATAACAAATGTGTTGTCGGCGATCTTTTCCCCATCTACTAGCCACCGACAGCTGTCGACCTCTTCTGCGACGACTACTACGTCGCGAAGCTCTAAGCTGGGGAAGTCTACGCGCACGAAATCGATTTTCATGCTAGTAGACACTTTTGGAGTTGGTCTTAACAGACGAGATTCGGCCTGGATGTGCAGACTGTAGGGGTGGTTGTACGAAGCCTCGCTACGGCTCAGGTACACTAGCTTTGAGCCCATCGCTCTGACTACGTGGGTGGTTCCGTATGTGGATTTCTCTCGGGGGTTGTCTTGAAGCTCAATGCCAATGTAAGGACGAGATGTGTTGGAAGGAAGGCGGCATTTCAGAAGGCCTATACGGCTCGAGCCACGGCCATCAACTTTGGGTAAAGAAATGCGTAGTCCGCGATTCGTGATATTGTGCGTAGCATACACTCTGTTAACCGGCACCGTACGCGGCAGGTTGACTGAACCGAAGACAGCCGCGTTGATGAATTGCTTTGGTGATGGAGCGAGTATCCCCATGACGTCGAAAGCGTCGCTAGGCTGCGGGTCCCACGCGAAGATCGTATGATCGGAGCTCGAGTTGATGATCTCTAGTTGGAGTCGATAGAAAGATCGGGTTCCCTCGCCGTACAGCATTGGCATATGGACACCAAAGAGTCCCAGCAAGCAATACGCCATGTCTTCTGATCTTGTAGTGACGCGCCTGGACGCCCAGCTGAACCTTGTGCCAATGGTAGCGTCACTTACCACTTCACGATCGAGCAGATATGTGGTCTCGATCCTAGTGGCTTGTGCAATGCTTGCGGCGAGGCTGCTCTTTGTGCCAATAAAGGTCCAGTCATGATTGTAAAACTCAACCACAGATGGTGCTAGGAGCTCCTGCAGCGTCCATCCGCGGTTGAACCAGTTTGAGTTGACAAATCCTTCGCTCTGTGCTGCTAACTCGTCGCCTGTTCCAACATCAACAAGAAAAGCGTAGCAGATCTCCGCCTCCCAGTACCAGGTATACATGGAGTTGATTGCTTCGGTTAATTCGGCGCTGCTTTCCTTGTTGATGCAGCATGTATCGATCCACACCCAGGCGAATCCAGCCAAAAGCACTTGCTCGCAACATTTGACGATCTTCTGATATCCTGCCTTGTTCTGAATGACCTCGTCTTGTGCTTCGTTTATGTCACGAAATGACACCTCTTCTTCACCCCAGGTATGCGAGAGTATTACATAGTGGGGCTTGTCGGTCATGAACTCTTGTAGCCTGCGCGTCTGCACATTCAAGAGCCACATTTCTGCAAGACGATGACTTGGATCTGAACGCACAAATAGCTCGGTAGAACAATGTAAGCTAAGGAGAAATCGGGTACTGGACCTCGGTGCTAATGATGCCTTGATCGTCAGGCAACAGGGAGTTGTCGTGCTTGGCAAGTGGCTGCGACTCAGCTGCGTTGCGAGGTGCGGGGTCATCCATTGGGGCTCTGCTTACTTTTCTGTCCACCTAAACTCACTGGGGAGCGCAACAAAAGTCCTTAGATATAACCGCATAGAGGAAATGCGTTCACTCATTCTATGATTAGACTGCACATCGACCAGAGATCATACAGTGTCGCAATATTACGTCAGTGATCTGATACTCCAATGCTGCGAGCAAGCACTTCTAGCGGGATCGCGAGGGTGTGAAAGGATACATGCAGCATCGAAAATGTCGACAGAGCTACGATCCCCTGAAAAGGAACGGTTTATTGTCACCGAAGACGATATCCGTTGAGGTTCTGATGATGAGAATCCACGTTGGCGACTATGTCTGTGAGTCTGTGGGATGAGATGTCCACAGTCAAAATGTCGTTTCGTCTATCATGATCATGCTCGTGTGACCATCACAAGCAACTTGGCTAGATGATATAGTTAAGAGTTGATTGAGATTCCGAGGAAACGTGCGTGTACGATGTTGCATGTAAGAGCGTAGCAGTAATGCATGCCAATGGAGATAGGGGGAATGGTGCGAAATGCGGTAACGTTCACAGATGCCATGTAGCTTCTCGATTTCTCGACTCATCCCTTGCAGACCTTCAATGGCTTGTTGAATCAAGTGTCGCTTGACTCGAGGACCCTGCGGCATGCAGTATGCCACGCGGCCGACATTAAAGCCGAATGGCTCACCGTGAACACCAAAAGCACCTACGTTACGACATCAACCGATTCATCCAAGAATCTGAAGGCATACAACGGAAGAATACTCCCTCTTCGATCCTTTCCTAGAATCTTGGATATCCCGTGTTTGTGCGTTGTTTGGGCACGTTGTGAAGACGGGGGATCTTTTGTGAGGGCGGGATTGTGTCGCCACACTCGGCATACTTGCTACCATTGCTATTGCCAAGCAATCAGCAATTCCGACCCCAAGACGCTCGGATGCCCCAGCCCCAATAAGCACACCCCAAGCACACCCCAAACCTGCCCTCGCTATGCTCAAAAGCCCCGCGGCTTCTATAAATCACGGCTCGTTCTTGGAAAGCATCGAGCTCACGCTAGCGTTGCCAGATGACCAATCGGCTTATGAGCCGCAAGGGGTGTCTTCAGATTCGACTACCAATATTACTCGCCTTCCAGCTGTCACCTCGTTTGCACCCGTCTCCCCGTTCGTAGGCTTCGTGATTCAACCACGCGGCGCATGGAAGCGAGACAGCTCGGTGCCTGTCCTGACTCCTGTGACCTGTTGAGGATTCCACGCGGCGCTATCGGTACCAAGAGGCGCCCTTTGTCCTGGGCATAGGCGAGAAGCCGCACAAGATGCCCAAAGTTAGATGCTCGTCTTATCAGACTTCCTGTGGCTTCGTCAAGATCTCTGGAGCGGCTTATCGGGCATTGATCTTCAGAGCCTGTGCGTCACCCAGATCTAGCTCGTGTATATTGGCGAATCGCCATAGCCTGCTAGTGTCCCTAGTTCCCTCGAACAAAGAACGCCCCAAACCTTCTTCCAGAAGCTGATGTCCTGACGCCATTTAGGCATTTTCGTTGTAAAAGCATCCCCCGTCGCCTTCATTATTACACAACTTTAGAAATCTCCAACCCCTACACGCAGGAGTCGCATAGCTTGCGGCGGCGACATTAACACAAGAAAAAACTATGTTGTTTGATCATAGTGGAGGTCATCTAGAAAATTAGGAGGCTATCTTTTGAAGTTTTTCTTCGGAAACACCACAAAATGATTTCCCCTCAAGGAGTTGTAGTATGTGAAAAAGCGCCGAGTGACTCCGAGCAGCGGTCCTTTTAACATACATTCACAGGTAGCTGAAGGGTTGCTGGTGGCTTTGACGGTGGTTCTGTTTGGCGCACGCGTCATGGTGCACGTACAGATGCGTATGAGGGCTCTACTACTCTCCGACGTCTTCTTACTACTCGCTACATTGTCTTGTCTGGGCGTCGTTATATGCGATATCCTGACATTCAAGGCCGGCGCGATGTCCAACTTTGAAGATCCGTCGATCCACATCCGCAAGGCTAGCATCACTGAAGCCAAATGGATCTACGTACCTACTGACGGTGTGCAGGTCAGGTTTGCTACAAACTATCTCTTTGACGTTGGTCTATACCTTCCAAAGTTCAGCATCCTGGCGTTCTATTACATGATTATCCCAGTATCAGCGCCTGAAACCCGGAAGGCGTTGCATGCCGTAACTGGTTTCGTTATAATGTCGACTCTGGTAACGTTCTTTGGGGATACCTTTTGGTGCGGCTCAAACCCGTCTGTCAACTGGTATGTCTTCGCTGCAAGCACATGAGTAAAACGACTGACGTACATTTCCAAGGTCAAACCAACATGGTGAATGCACCGCTTTCACTGCAATGACTCTGGTCAAACTCAACTGGTCTTTGAATATAATTTCCGAAGTGCTGAGTATGAGCCAAAGTCCGCAGATTGTCGCTTCATCTAATGTTGTGATAGTATTCGTTCTGCCCTTACCAATCATCCGCAACCTGAAGATTCCACGGAAACGAGAGCGAGCCGGTCTCTTGGTACTCTTTTTACTAGGCGCTATCACCATCGCCGTCAGCGCCGCTCGATTCACCGCTATGCTGTTTGTAAACAACAACATCGCCATCTGTAATACTGCCACTCTCATAACCATCGACTCATTTCTGACCATTGCAGATATTCTTGCGACAACCGAATTCACCGTTTCAATCATGATCCCATCTCTCATCAGCCTTCGACCATTGCTCCGAAAGGTTCACAATTGGAGCTCGAGTGGCTATCCTGAGTCGCGTGTCTCGGGCGGTAATCACACTGGCGTCACAAGCGGCAAACGGAAAACAGTCAACAGCAACACGTCGAAGCTGAGGGGCTCGCATGCAATATACTCTGGGAAGCACATGGAAAATATCTACGGCAGCGAGGTGGAGCTAACGGAGCAAGGGCCTGGCAAGATATATAAGACCGAGAAGATTAGTGTAACGAGTACAAGAGAAGGGAAGCCCGGCGATGAGGATAATATATCTAAATGATAGAAAGGCAGTTCTAATCTGACGTTGTTTTGGGATTCTTATACGACCTCGCATCTGTTATTCAGGGGTCGATTGCTAGCTATTGCATGTACGTCTGGATATACTAATCATAGACCGGCATTAAGCTTTCAATATAACTTAGATCTTGCATGCCACAACAAGGCGACGTATGCGAATCAGACCCAACGAGTAAGAAGACCAGAAAGCGTCAATCTGTTTTCCAGATCAAGTCGATCTCAAAGAGCTAAACATGCCATCCCAAGATTTATGCCATCATCAATCCTTCACTGCCCACGTACCCGCTCCTCTCAGGCAATGAACCAATCCTCACCGACACCTCCGCCAACTCTGGCCAATACGTGTGCATAAACTCCCTCATCAAGTCCAAACCATTGAGCAGCGCTCCACTCGTCCACACCTTGCCGTCCCTCACATACCTCTCCTCCACCCAGGTAGTCCTCGGATCCTGCTTTTGCAGTTCAGGTACCATGAAGCGCGGTGCAGTGGCTTTCTTGCCAGCGAGCACGCCGGCGAGCTGCGCGGGGATCATACCGCCGCAGACGGTGATGAATGCGGAGGAAGAAGCGTGGGAAGAAGCGAGGAACGCGAGCTCGGCCTCAGTAGGGATGTAGCCGTGCAAGTAGGCGCCAGTGAGGACGATGTCGAGGGGAGGGCATGTCTCGAAGGAGTCCTAGATCGTACGCGTTAGAATGGGATTTGGATATTGTGTAGGTATGACACATGTATTTGTTGCGGAAACAGAAAAGTGGTGTAGTGGTTCCATGCATACCGTGGCTGGAATAGTAATGTTCGATGTCAACTTCCCTGGCTTCCCGGTCTCAGTGACCCAGTGAAAGTTGATCTCTGGCGCTTTGGCTTTGATGTCGTCAGAGACGGGAAGCATGTGGACGAACTTCTTGCTGATGCCGTGGAGGAGGTCGATGGGTGCAACGTCGAGAATCTCCGTCTCGCCGCCAAGGAGGATAACGCCGGCCTCGATGGGGCGGGATGAGGAGGATAGATTGAAAGAAGACATTTTTGACAAGTTGGGGTAGCTATGTGAAGATGATAGTATTCCGATTTAGTGGGTGTAGGTAGTCAGGAAACTTGGGTGAAATTGATGATAGTTCCATGCTAGACGGCGAATGTGATCTCTTTATACATAATCTAGTAGGGTAGAGAGTTGGTTGCCTGAAGATACTCGGAAAACAATTTAATGCTCGATTCCTGGTCCGACTGGTCGTGGCCAATCATGTAGTATAGAATTGAACGGAGCGGATGAGAGTTCAGGGCCGTGCCGTGCTCGTGCGCGCTCCTTCGCATCCGTGATATCTGTTACCCGAATTTCACTCCCGGTACTTCAGTTATAGAGCAAGTCTGACGCCTGCCAAACGGGCTTCGCATATTCTGAGTGTCGTATGCCTCTTGAAGTCGTTACGATATATATCAGATCCGGGGGTGAGCAGCCTCATATTATTGATCACGGGCAGCGACAGAAATCCCGAACCGTGTGCTCGGATAGTCTCCTTTTCTCCTTCCCCTTCCCAACGCTGAAGGCTGTCAAAAAAAGGTACAATTTTCGATTCCCAAAACCGTAGAACACGGAGTTTCGGACCTCGAGAGACGTTGAAGTATTCTGACCGTTGTGTTTCGTGGGCAGGTGCCGCCCTTCCCTTTTGGTGCCCCCCACGCGGCCCGCGCCACCCCGGACCTTGTTTCATCCCTTCCAAGCCTCGCCAGCGCACGCCTTCAGCCACAAAAGTCAATCCTCCCTCATCCCTTCGATGCACAAACTCCCATCTCTCATCTTCCCCTGAACACCCTGTTGCGCGCTGGTCACGCACAGCTCACCTCTTTAACATTAAACACCGAGTCGCATCATACTGCGCTTTTTTGGAACCGGGGCACCACGTTGCGCGAGAGGATCTCGACAACCATACAGTAACAAAAGCACGCGACATGCAATCTCGGTAACCAAATTCGCTCTTGGAGCTATTTTACCGCATCCAAATCTGCAATGGATCGCGTCAAAGATCGATGGGAGTCTTTCCTAGAGAACCATGCCAGGGCAAACACCCTCGTTGAAAAGGCGAAGCCATTCATTCCGCCAGTCAATTTCATCACGCTGCATTATGCGTACTTCATCAGTGTCACGCTTGTAGGCGCACTCATCTTTTGGGGTGCTTCAGTGCCAGCAAAGAGCATTGGGTGGTGGGACAGCTTATTCATGGTTATGAGCGCCATGACCGCGTCGGGACTCAACACTGTAAACGTGAGCCAATTGACGACATTCCAGCAAGTGGAATTGATAGTATTGATGATGATGGGAAGTCAAGTCCTGGTGTCGTACTTTACGGTTGCGTTCAGGAAGCACATGTTTGAGAAGAGGTTTGAGGACATTGTCGACATGGAGAAAGAGAAGCGTAAGGCGCGCAAGGGCGATATCGGCGCAGTGGTTGGAATGACGGGCGCAATGTTTGGTCTGCCAGTTATGGGTTCGTTCGGGAAGGGCAAGATGGGCAAGAAGATGGCGGAGAAGCTGAGGATCACAACAACGAGAACTGGGGAGACGGAAGCAGCACCCAACACGCCGGCTCTCGAGGAACAAAAGGAGGCCGAGCTATCTCCCGGCGCAAGAGAGCGGAGTCCGCCGCCGCAGCATGTTGGGTTTCTGGATCCTATAAGAGAGGGCGCTCCTCACGAAAGGCCCTTCTCAGCCACGACTGGACACTCAATCTACAACGTGCAAAGTCGCCAGAGCGTTTCGAAAAGACGCCGGTCGTCGGCTGAGGAATCCAAGCTCGACGACAGCTTCAACGTGCACACATTCGTCAGCGAGCAGAAGCGCAACATTGGCCGCAACGGACAGTTCTTCAATCTTTCCTCGGACCAGAGAGAGTACCTTGGTGGCGTGGAATATCGTGCGCTAAAGTTCCTCTCCTTGTTCGTGCCTGCGTACTTCATCCTCTGGCAACTCTTCGGGGCCTTGGCGCTTGGGGCCTACATGTATGTCTGGGAAAAGGAGGCTCACGCAGTCAACTCTCAGAACCCGTTCTGGGGCGGTGCCTTCCTCGCCATCTCGGCGTACAGTAATGCTGGTTTTACGCTGCTCGATGCGGGGTTTATCCCTTTCCAGTCATCTTACTACGTTCTCTGCGTCGTCACGCTTCTCTCGCTGGCTGGACCTGCTGCCTTCCCAGTCTTCGTGCGCTTCCTGATATGGAGTATGTCGGTGCTGTTGAACTTGTTCTCCAAGAGTAAGGAGTATGGCGTGTGGAGAGAGGGCTTTGACTTTATCCTCAAGTTTCCCCGGCGCGTCTACACCAGCATGTTTCCAGCGCGCGATACCTGGCTCTTCATCGCAACCTTTGGCTCCTTTGTGGCAATCGACTGGGTTCTCATTCTTGTTCTTGGTATTGGAAACACGACCATGGAAGCTATTCCGCTCGGACAGCGCATTTTCATCGCCCTTTTCGAGGGTTTCTCTATTCCATCTGGAGGCTACGCAATCGTAGCGCCCTCGGCAATGTACTTTGATGTACAAGTCCTGTGGCTGGTCATTTTCTACACCGCGGCGTATCCCCACATCATCACCATGCGTAAGACGAATGTGTACGAAGAACGCTCACTGGGGATCTATGAAGGCGATGAGGCAGAACCGGAACAACTTCACTCAGCGTCTAGTTCTCTCTTTGATGTCGATGCCGCCATGCCACCACTTCCCTCCACAAACGCGGTCTCAGAAAAGACACCCCTCACGCCGATCAGATCTCTTGGACAATATGGCATCCGCGGCACCGCTTTTGTAGGGCGCCACCTCCAGCGCCGCATGACATCCTTCCAAGGTGTCGGCGTAGCCCACTCCGCAGCTTCAACAATGCCTACTCCTCTCAAAAGATCAATGACCATGGACTTCAACCGCACACCCTCCGTCCACTCCCTCAACGCGCACCCACCCACACATCCCCCATCCCTTATCAGCCAACAAGTCCGCGGCCAGCTCTCCCACGACGTATGGTGGATCGCCCTCGCGCTCTTCCTCATCACCCTGATCGAAACGCACCACTCCATCGAAGACCCGCGCACCTACAGCGTCTTCACTATCCTCTTCGAGATTGTCAGCGGCTACACGACCATCGGCATCAGCATAGGGCTGCCTGACCAGGCGTACAGTTTCAGCGGGGGAATGTACACGGGCAGCAAGATCATTATGATCTTGGTCATGTTGAGGGGGAGACATAGGGGATTGCCGGTTGCGCTGGATCGCGCGGTGAGGTTGCCGGGGAAGAAGCTGGGGGAGATTGAGGAGGAGGATGCGGAGATACGGAGTATGTTTTCGTCGTAGGGGGGTGAGGGAG
>QVXC01000522.1:0-21965 GCA_003501895.1 Phaeosphaeria sp. A1 3.1a | reverse complement strand
GTCTGAGGGTGTGCTGGAGTTGGGGGATGGAGGTGATGTGCTGGTTGAGAAAGAGGGGGGCGCGAGGTGGGGGTGGGCGGCGTAGAAGTCGGGGTCGTGGGGTGCGGTAGAGGGTTGGGAGGCGTCGCTTTGTGGTGAAGGTATCGAGTGTGGGACGGAGCCGGAGAGGGCTTCGGAGGGCTGGAGTTGTGGTGCTGGTTGTGGTGGAGGCGCGGTGCTGTTTGAGCCTGAGCCTGAGCTCGAAAAGGGCCACCAGCTCATCGTGAGGGTCGTATGTGCGTGTGCTGCTCTGTCTGGGAAGAGAATCGTTGCTCGGCTCGATTTACTGAATGACTTCGAAACTGGTTGCTGGTAGAATGGATTGTCTATGTCGGCACGTGGTGCAATGCGCAGGTAGACAGGTGTAGACAGCACGTCGTCGAGTAAGAAACGTGGACTGATTGCGTATGTTCGGTCGTCTATCAATTGTCGCAAAAAGTGTTCGTGTTCCCAGAAAACGCGATTGAGCTGCAAACCTCGGGCGAATCATAGACGAGACGGCCCGCCTTGTCAAAACGGCCAAATCATAGCGTCTCGGCCCAAAAACCGACGTCATGCATACTTGGTTGCGCCTGCATCTGCCTTGCGGTGATCGCTGCATCTCCACACCTCCAGCCTGTGTACGCTTGACCCAATTCCCGTGTCGTGTCTCGTACTGTTCGCAGCCGAAGACGTGTCTTATCTTCCCTTCTCTACTCTCCCTGCGACCCTCTTGATCAGGTCCTCGGTAATACTCGACGCACGGCTTTTGGGGACTCGCTCCTGTATTTGCACACCCCGCCTTCTGTTTACAGACCACAATACCCCCAAAGCGCACTGCTACTGCGCGACCACGGCTGTTCCTTATGACTCCACCAAGCTTCACGACGTAACGGACCTCTCTATAATCCGCCACCCCTCCACCTTACCTGAGCCCTCGACGCCGCGACCTGCGTAAGGTCACCCGCCGCCACTATGCTCGAGGGACTCGTATCGAACTTGCTTAATCGGTTCTTGGGCATGTATGTCCAGAACTTCGATCCAAAGCAATTGAATGTTGGCATCTGGTCCGGTGACGTCAAGCTCCGAGACCTCGAACTGCGACGCGAAGCTCTCGACCAGCTGCACCTGCCACTGAACGTCGTAGCAGGACACCTCGGCTCCCTCACACTCTCCATACCGTGGTCAAATCTGCGAGGGAAGCCATTGAAGATCAACATCGAGGATGTCTTCCTGCTGGCAGCGCCAAAGGAGGATGCAGACTACGATGCTGATGAGGAGGAGCGTCGAGCGCATGCAGTCAAGATGGAGAAGCTTGATAGCGCTGAACTCTTGAAGGAACGCAACACCGAAGGCATGAGTGCCGAGGAGCAGCAGAAGAACCAGAGCTTCACCGCCAGCCTTGTCACCGCCATCGTCGACAACGTCCAAGTTACCGTCAAGAATATCCACATCCGATACGAAGACTCGATAGCCGACCCCGGACACCCCTTCGCTCTTGGTGTCACCCTGGCCGACTTTAGTGCCGTCAGCACAGACGAGAACTGGAAACCAACCTTCATCCAGGGTAATGCAGCGTCAACACACAAATTGGCGACACTTGGATCACTTGCCGTATACTGGGATACAGATTCCAAGCTCATTGGAACTGGCAAGGGCAGCGACACCAAAGATGAGCAGCACATCGAGCAGGCAGACTTTATCGAGAAGGTCAAGAGCATGATCGTTAGAGGCGACAACCCAGAGCTTGGTGATCACCAGTTTATCTTGAAGCCCATCAGCGGTCGTGCTGGCTTGGAGATGGACAAGACTGGTAAAAGTGATCGCCCGAAGATGAAGGCTCGTCTGCTGTTCGACGAGTTGGGTTTCATCATCGACGAGGACCAATATCGCGATGCGCTCATGCTTGTCGACCTGTTCCACTACTTCATACGACACCAAGAATACAAAAAGTTTCAGCCCAAGTCAAGTCCCAAAGAAGACCCTGCAGGGTGGCTCAAATTCGCTGGAAAGGCTGTGCTTGACAAGATTCATGACAGGAATAGGAAGTGGAGCTGGGGCTACTTCAAAGAGCGCCGCGATGATCGACTACGCTACATTGAGCTCTTCAAGAAGAAGAAGCGCGAAGAGAAACTCACAGCTGATGAGGCAAAAGATCTCGACGCACTTGAGCGCAAACTCACATACGAAGATCTTCGCTTCTGGCGGTCCTTGGCTCGGAATCAGCTGCGCAAGGAGAACGTTGGTGTCCAGAAGCCAGCCCCAAAGCAAACATGGAGTCAATGGGTGTGGGGCCAGAAGGAAGAACATCACGACGAGGATACTCAGATGTCAGAGCAACAACGCAAGGAGCTGTATGATGCCATCGCCTGGGACGAAAAGCAGGCCATTGCCGAAGCCGTCGACATGCCCCGGGAATATGTCAAGATGGAAGTCAACATGAGTCTGCGGACGGGAAGTTTCACACTGAAGCGTGACCCACACGGCGCGTCCAAAGAGATTCTTCGTCTTCTCTTCGATTCGTTCAGCACAAAATTCCTGCAGCGGACAGATTCCATGTTTGTAAAGGTCGCTCTCGAGGGCATGCGCCTTTACGATGGAACCACAGAGGGCAGTCTGTTCCCCCAGATCATCACCATCAAGGACGCTCCTCCCGTCCCAGACGACAAGCGAATCGAGGAGCTTAATGAGGATGAGACATCAAAGGGCGAAGAGGATGAGGAGGATGAAGAGGAGAAGGAAGACCCTTTCTTCCAGCTTTCGTTTGAGAAGAACCCTCTGGATGAAAGCGCCGACACAGCTCTCACCATGAAGCTGAAAGGAATGGAGTTTGTGTACAATCCTCGATTTGTGGTCGAGGTTGCCAAATTCTTCAAGCCCCCAGAGCGCCACATGGAGTCCATCGGAGCTCTCATGGAGACTGCTGGGGCCACGGTCGAAGGCATCCGACAGCAGACTCGTGCGGGACTCGAGTTTGCTCTGACTGAGCACAAGACGATCAACGCCCAACTCGATCTTCAAGCTCCTCTGATCATTATTCCTGACTCCGTCACCAAGAAGTCCAGCCATTGTCTTATCCTTGACGCTGGTCACATAGGAGTGACTAGCGAACTAGTCGACAAAGATACGCTGCGTGACATACAGGCCAAACAGCAGCAGCAATACACAGACGATGACTTCCGGAAACTGGAGAACCTGATGTATGACAAGTTCAACCTGCAGCTGCACTCGACCCAAGTACTCATAGGGCCTTCGATCGAAGAGACACGTGCACAACTAGACGAGAAGGCCTCCTCGAGGAACTTCCATATCGTGGATCGCATCAACATGGATTTCAAGGTCGAGATATGCATCGTGCCTAAAGCATCTGATTTGACCAAGTTCCGCGTTTCTGGAAACTTGCCTATACTACACGCCTCCATCTCCGACGCCAAATACAAGAACTTGATGAAGTTGATCGACGTGGCTATTCCGAAGTTCAACGATGACGCACCATCAAAACAGGTCGTTGAAGGCGCCAAGGGCCCGTCAAACCTCAAGCCAACCAGCGAAGCAAAGGGAGACAAAGACCCGCTTGGCAGGCCACGCTCGAAGTCCTTCCAATTTGCTGCGCAAGAGCACGAGCTCGTCTTGGAAGAGGAGGGCGACCATGATGGTGAAGGCGACGACAAGTTCGAGGATGCGCCAGAAGAGAAGGACGCGAAGAAGGAAGCTCATATGCATCAGAAGAACTTCGAATTCAAGTTCACAGTCGACAAGCTGCAAGGGTCGCTGTATAGGACCGACCCAGAGGGCAAGAAAGCTGATCAACTCCTGGTTGAGCTCATTGCCGAGCACTTTGATCTCGACTTCTATCAGCAGGAATTCGAAATGGGAGCGGACGTCCGTCTCAGAAGTCTTGCTGTTGAGGATCACGTCGAGGAAAACCCAATACCCGAGTTCCGCAACATCATATCCTCAGAAGATGTATCAACAGACGAGCAGAAGGACCTTTTCAGTTTGAAGTTTGTCAAGGTGAACAAAGACTCACCCGAGTTTCAGACCAAATATGAGGGGATCGCAACGAACCTAGACGTGGCTGTGTCAACTATCAACCTAATCGTAACGAGGCGGACGCTTCTGACATTGTTGGATTTCGTGCTCATAACGTTCACAAATCCTGGTCAACCAGACAACCAGCAAGCTCAAATTACTGAGAAGCAGGACGACCAACAAGGAGCTGTTCAGCAAAACCAAGCTGAGCCAGACAAGATACGCATCCGAGCTGAACTGAAGCGCATCGCTGTCGTCCTCAACAATGATGGCATACGACTTGCTACGTTGAGTTTGAGCTCTGGCGATGTTGGCATCTTCCTCAACGGCAAGACGATGCGCATTGGTGGTCGACTTGGTAACCTCTCGCTTGTTGACGACGTGAATCAAGGTGTATCCGAGGAATCGCCCCTTCGCCAATTGGTCACGATCGAGGGTAAGAACCTAGCAGACTTCAGCTACGAGACCTTTGATCCCGATCTGGAAAGCTATCCTGGCTATGATATGTCAGTGGCGTTGAAGACGGGTTCGATCAAGATCAACTTCCTCACAGAGCCATTCCGCAAGATCATGGAGTTTGCGGTCAAATTTGGCAAGATGCAAGCAATTTTCAACGCGGCACGACAAGCAGCAGCGAACCAAGCGACACAGATTCAGCAACGGGCTTCTAAATTCCACTTCGATATCACCATCAGCACACCCATCGTCGTGTTCCCAAGGATGGTCATCTCAGACAAGCCTGAGCGGGATACACTGACCGCCAATCTTGGCGAGATCTATGCAAAAAACTCATTCGTTCCCTTGGATGACTCTGAGGGTGCCGATGTAGCTAACAAGCTCTCTGCTGGTATCCGCAATATCAAGCTGACTTCGAATCTCCACTACGACGAGAATCGCGCTGAAGAGCTCGAGCTGATCGACAAGGTCGACCTTGACTTCAACCTCACTATGGTAGAGCACAAGCCTGGGCACGAACGACCAGATCTTGAGATTGAGGGCTCAATGTCTAATATCAACCTGCGTCTCACACCAGAGCAAATGAAGTTTGCGTTGGAATTATCTCGAACAATACCGCAAGCCTTCGCGACCCAGTCGGACGAGGCTATTGAGGAGGATGTGCAATCTGAGTTACCCGATGCTACGACACAGCCTGCTCGTCAATTGACCGACAGGAGTCTGCCGGCCGACGAATCGTCCCAAGCTGTTACCTCCTCGCAAGGCCCTGAACTCAAGACCGACGACGACAAGTGGACGAAGCTGGACTTTGTCTTCAAGGTCGGTTCTATCGCACTAGAATTGGTAAAATCCAACGAAGGGGAGCCAGTCGGAGATGTTGAGGCCGCGAGCTTATCCAAGTTCTCCCTCAATGACACTAATGTCAAGGTGCGCATGATCAGCGACGGAGCAATGGAGGCAGAACTTGTTGTGCAATCCTTCACCATCCGGGACAGTCGCACTAAAGGGACGAACAAGTTCAGGAAGATTATGTCTCTCATCAACAATGATGTGAAACAACAATTCATGGCCAGCGTTTCCATCTCTGGAGGGCAAGATAAGAATTTGATTGCGCTCCTTACCATTGACAGCCCGCGCATCATCCTGGCGTTAGACTATCTCTTCGCCTTGCAAGCATTCGTCAATGCAGGACTCGCTACCGATGAGCCCTTGGAGATCACCGAGGTCGAGGAAGATGTAGACAGCGACAACGAAATCATGTCGCCTGATGGGTCTCACACAATTGAGCCGCCTAAGCCTACAGCAGATTCCAATGAGGGTGGCATGAACATTTCTTTCCGCGTCAATCTTGTCGACGCGCAAGTCGTGCTCATCGCAAATCCAGCAATGGCCAACTCCGAAGCCATTGTTTTGGGGACAAAGCAGGTTCTAGTGTCCAAGCAGCAAGCCATGACACTGCAGGTCGATAAGATTGGCATGTTCCTGTGTCGCATGGATCGCTTTGACACAAACCGACTGCGCATCCTCGATGATTTCAGCATACAGACAGCCCTTGATATGCGCAATCAAGGAGCGAAGGCCTCGTTGATAAGCATCACCGTCGACATTGAGCCTCTGGTGCTGCGCCTATCGCTCCGAGATATCCTACTTGCTATGCAGATCGTAAATCGTGCATCCGCCATGTCAGCAGGTGGTGACGAGAAAATGCCATCAGACGATGCACAGAAGCTCAAGCCAACAACACCTTCAAAGAAGCCTAAGTCGACTGCCGCGGCCTCAACGACCAGACCTCGAGCTAAGTCAATAGCAACATCAAAACGCTCGAGTCAACAAGTTGGGCAACAAACAAAACCTGGTCAGGTTTCTTCATCTGCGGTTCTCAAGCGAGAGGAGATGCATGTGAATATCGAGGGTATTCGCGTTGTCCTGATTGGAGACGTTCACGAGATGCCTATGCTCGACTGGCGAGTCAAGAAGTTCGGCGTTGATGTACGGGACTGGTCAGGTGCTATGGTTGCCGATACTTCACTCGACACCCTCATCAACGTGTACAACTTCTCCAAATCCGCGTGGGAGCCACTGATTGAGCCCTGGAGTGTTGGCTTCCACGTGGCCAAGGATCAGAATCCGGACAGAATTGCTGTGGACCTTTACTCCCGCAAGTCCATGGAGCTCACGGTGACTGCTGCCACTATTGCTCTTGGATCCAAGTCATTCGACTTCCTTTCGGGCGATGAAGATATTCTGTCAAAGCCACGTAGCAGCGATGCACCTTACCGAATTCGCAACCATACGGGATTCAGCCTTGATGTCTGGGCGGAAGGAAAAGAAGACGCAGGCTTCTCGGCTAAGCTTGAAGACGGCGAGGAGCAGCCTTGGCGGTTTGAGGACCCAATGTCGACCAGAGAGACTCTTTCAACCGACGGAGCGACCGGTATGGTTGGTGTTCGGCTCGGTGGGAGTGGTTTCGATACCCTCTCGCGTATACCAGTGCACAGGGAGGGCGAGTTCTTGTACAACCTCAAGCCCAAGCAAGATCGCATTCAACACCGCATACTGGTCGAAGTCAAACTCGGCGACGACAACATCAAGAGCATCACCTTCCGATCTCCCTTACTCGTGGAGAACAACACTCAGATACCCATTGAGCTAGGCATGTTCAGCCCTGAAGATGGCCATCTGCTGAAGATCGACAAGATTGCTCCTGGCGACGCAAGGCCGGCACCTATTGGCTCTGTTTACATGCACCAGATCGTGGTTCGTCCGGATCAAGGCTTTGGCTACTCTTGGTCGAATGAGCGCCTATTCTGGAAGGATCTGCTAAAGCGTCCCACAAGGACCATCACATGTCGCGGGGAATCAGATGATCAAGCACCTCCATTCTACTTCCAATTACACGCAGCATACGACAAGAAGGATCCTCTGACTGGCGTATACCCGTATATGCGCCTCAGGCTTCAAGCTCCTGTTGAAATCCACAACCTCTTGCCATACGACTTCAAGTACAGGATATACGACAGCAATACCAAGAAGGATTGGACAAATTTCCTGCGAAAGGGTGGCATCAGCCCCGTGCATGTGGTGGAACTTTCACACCTGCTCCTCGTTAGTGTCGAAATGCAGGATGGTCCTTTCAAGCCAAGCAAGTTCGGGATCATCAACTCCACGGACCGGGAGAGCTTCAGACGGGAGAAGGTGCTAGAGGTCAAAGACGACCACGGTCAGACCCTGCACCTCAACATGCATTTCTTGTGAGTTATGAATATATGCCGCGATAATTCTCCGCTAACAGCATCAGCAACTTCCCCGATGGCGGTGGCGCGTTCAAGGTTGCGATTTACAGCCCTTACATTGTGCTCAACCGGACTGGTGTTGAGCTCGACGTCCGATCGCAACAGCTTATGGGTCAATCTAAATCAACGGCTGGCCAAAACATCATGTCCAACAATCCCGATGAAGCTGGAAAGCCCTTGCCCTTCATGTTCTCGTACCCGTCTGATAACAAGAAGAACCGTGCCTTAATGAAGGTTGGTGACTCCAACTGGAGTAAGCCTCAGAGTTTCGACGCCATTGGAAGCACTTATACGGTCGCACTGCCCTCCACCAAGTCAAGATCAGAGATGCAGCTTGGCGTCTCGGTGTCTGAGGGAGAGGGCAAATACAATCTGACGAAGGTTGTATCAATCGCTCCACGCTTCATTGTCAAGAACAAGATGAAAGAGGAACTGCTTCTTCGTGAGCCTGGGCAATCTGACTGGTTGTCGCTCAAGGATGGAGAGCTGCTACCTATGCGATGGCTGAAGCAAGGAGGATCTCCACAGCTGTCGCTCTGTTATCCGGGAGTCAACAACCAATGGTCCTCGCCATTCCACATTTCCAACGTCGGCAATGTGCATGTCAAATTGTCCAAAGCTGGTCAGCGGCAGAAATTGGTGCGGGTTGATATCCTGATGGAACAAGCGACAATATTTTGCCACATTAGTGTAGAGACGAAACACTGGCCGTTCTCGTTCAAAAATACGAGTGACCAAGAATTCCTCTACTGGCAACAAAACCCCAACCTGGATGAGGATGAGGACGATCGAGGTTCTGGCTTCCGGCCTATCAGGTACCGACTGCCTCCACGAAGCATCATGCCGTATGCTTGGGATTTCCCTGCAGCAAAGAACAAGGAGATTGTCATCAGCGCTAATGGCAGAGAACGTCACGTCAAGCTTGCTGAGATCGGACCTCTCATTCCTTTCAAGATACCACCGGGCCAGGAAAGAGGTGGCATGAAGGTTATCGATCTCAACGTTGTTGCAGTTGGTCCAACGCAGACTCTTGAGATTTCGAACTACAAGCCTTCCAAGAGTCTCTACAAGCAGAAGAATACTACATCCTCGACGGCTACTGGATTCGAAGTCAAAGACCTCGACACGGATGTCACTTTCAAGGCTCAGCTGCGATTTGCCGGTATTGGAATCTCGCTCGTCAACAGGCACCTGCGCGAGCTTGTCTACATCACTCTGCGCGACATCGAGATGAAGTACTCTGACTCTGCCATCTATCAGATGATCAACTTGCAGGTTAAGTGGGTGCAGATCGACAACCAATTGTACGGAGGTATCTTCCCAATCATCTTCTACCCCAGTGTTGTTCCAAAGACTGGTAAGGAGATGGAAGCACATCCCATCTTCCAGACGACCATCACCAAGGTCAAGGATGACTCGTATGGTGTGCTGTACATCAAGTACTTCACATTCCTCTTGCAGCAGATGACAGTCGAAATCGACGAAGACTTCATCTTCGCCATGATTGATTTTGCCAACATTCCTGGCGCCTCGTGGTCCGAGGAGAAGGAGGGTAAGCTCTGGGATGACTCACTTGACATCCCCGAGCCCAAGCAAGAGCAGTCTGGCCAAGATGTTTACTTCGAGTTGTTGCATTTGCAGCCCATGCAGATCGACTTGTCATTCGTGCGTACTGAGCGCATCAACGCCGAGGACACCATGAGCACATCGAACCCTTTCATGTTTGCTGTCAACGTCCTCACAATGTCCATTGGCAACGTCAACGATGCACCTGTTCGCTACAACTCACTCATCCTCGAAAACGCTCGCATCTCGACAACAGCTCTAATCAACAACATCAAGAACCACTACGTACAAGAGTCGCTGAGACAAGTGCATGTGATCATCGGATCGGCTGACTTCCTCGGCAACCCAGTCGGCCTCTTCACAAACATCAGCTCTGGTGTCGCAGACATCTTCTACGAGCCGTATCAGGGTCTTGTGAAGTCCGATCGACCAGAAGAGCTCGGTATTGGTATCGCCAAGGGTGCATCCAGCTTTGTCAAGAAGTCCGTTTTTGGCTTCTCAGACAGCATGGCGAAGTTCACTGGCAGTATGTCAAAGGGTTTGTCTGCAGCAACTCTCGACAAGGAGTTCCAAGATCAGCGCCGCAACACACGTTCACGAAACAGGCCCAAGCATGCTTTATACGGCATCACGGCTGGTGGCAATGCCTTCGCCAACAGTCTTGCCAGTGGACTCGGTGGTCTCGCTCGCCACCCAATTCAAGGTGCCGAGAAAGAAGGCGCCTTGGGTTTCGTCAAAGGTGTCGGTAAAGGTCTACTAGGAGTACCCACCAAAGCCGCAATTGGTGCATTCGACCTCGCCTCTAACATGGCCGAGGGAGTACGCAACACCACCACCGTCTTCGACCAAGAAGGTCTGGACCGTGTGCGTCTCACACGCTTCATCGGCACAGATGGCATCGTGCGCGCATACTCGCAACGCGAAGCGCTTGGTCAATTCTGGCTCAAGACGCTCGACAATGGCAAGTACTTCAACGAAGACTACATTGCCCATCTCGAGCTGCAAAACAAGGAGATGCTCGTCATGCTCACGTACAACGGTGTCATGATGGTGCGCGCCAAAAGGTTAACGACGGAGTGGGAAGTCTTGCTCAAGGACGTGCAGACTATCAGCAAAGAGCGCACCGGTCTGGGAATTTCGCTCAAGGGCGGAAATCAGGGACCTTTTGTGCCCGTTGGAGACGAGGGCTCGAGAAACTGGTTTTACAGGCAGATTGCTGTTGCGGTGAATGCGTATAATGACAAGTGGAACGCGAAGGGGTAGATGGAGTGGCTTGTGATTGTGGTATAGCGTTGGTTCGTTGGGTTTAGAATGACTTCTGTCTCTTCTTCTCGTTTCGTATGATACACGAACACTTTTAATATTCCTTCTAACGATACTTTTGCGGCTGGGTTTGGCGACGGAGAGTAAGCAGTATACGAAGACGATAATGAGCAATTCAAAATATGATGACTTCAAAACAGAAAGACGGCTTGCTTCATCCAGTGCATCGCATTATGAGAAATCAAACTTATTCACCGTCACAAACACCCACCAACCAGTCCAAAGTACCACTTGCTCTCTTCTACCTCGCTTCCAGCTCGTCTCAAGCGAGGGCTCACACTGCCCTCATCTTTCCCAAATAGGCAGTTGGCGATAACGCCCCAAGCCAGGACGGGTAAAGTCTCCGCAACCGGGGTACGGGGGAGATCACCCGCATTGAGCAACCAAGCTCATATTGGCAAGAGCCAAGTCTTGCTTTATTGCGGGAGTCTTGTCGCCTGTCGAATGGAGATGTGGTCCGGTGTTTGAGTACCATGTGTCTTGAGGGGTGGAGCGAATCATGTGTGGATGGGGTGGGATGGTTTGGAAAGTTGGATATGGGGCGATTATCGGGGTGGTAGAGGAGGTATATAAGAGGTGAAGAGAGCTGATTTTGGGAATCCATTGATTTAGAGATCTAAAGTTGAGAAAAGGCAAAGATGAAGTTCCAATCTACTCTCGCTCTTGCGCTGTCTGCGTCGTCGACATTCGCGCTGTCTGTACCCAAGAGAGAAGTCGATACCCCGTCGCCATCAGCTGAGCTCTTCACCATCGAGCTCGCACCAGGGGAGACGAAAGTGGTGACCGAGGCCGAGAAATGGGAGTTGCACAATGTACGTTCTCTGACACTACCCTTCCGCCAACCTTTTCGACTACTAACACATGATTCTCTAGGCCGGAGTCCACTTCATGGACATCACAGAGTACTCCGACCTGCACTCATCCTCCTCCGCCCTCTCCAAGCGCGCAGCCATCTTCCCCTCCACCATCTCCCAAAAATCCTCCATCACCCCCCTCCTCTCCAAACTCAGCACGTCGAACATGCAATCCAAGCTCACGACCTTCGTCGCCTTCAATAACCGCTACTACAAGAGCAGCACCGGCAAGCAGTCGTCCGCGTGGCTGTTGCAGCAAGTTAAAGATGTGGTGACTGCGTCGGGTGTATCGGGGGTTAGTGTCAGGGCGTTTAGCCATCCGAGTTGGACGCAGGATAGTGTGATTGCGACGATCCCGGGGAAAAGCAGTGATATTATTGCGATTGGGGCGCATCAGGATAGTGTGAATGGGGCGAGTCCGATGAGTGGGAGGGCGCCGGGGGCGGATGATGATGGGTCGGGTTCGGTATGTCCTCTCTTTCCCCAACATCCCCTTTTGCCATTTTCCTCCTTTGCTATTTCCTTTTCGATCTTTGGATGGCAATGGGAAACGAGATGTATAGTATAGGATGGATCAACTAACGACATCCCCAAGGTCACAATCCTCGAAGCCCTCCGCGTCCTCCTCAGCGACTCCCGCATCGCAACCGCCCAGGCCGCCAACACGATTGAATTCCACTGGTACGCCGCCGAAGAAGCCGGCCTGCTCGGCAGCCAGGCCGTGTTTACAAACTACAAGAACAGCGGCAAGGTCGTCAAGGCCATGTTGCAGCAGGACATGACGGGGTACGTCAAGCCCGGCGCGAGCGAGGCGGTGGGCGTCATTACGGACTTTGTGGATGCGGGCTTGACGGGCTTTATTAAGAAGGTTGTTACGGCTGTGAGTTTTGGATCTCCTACTCTCCTTTCCATACTCCGTACACCTACAAGTCGACCTTGTATTCGGCAAGTTGAGGTGGATTGGTTGCTGATGATATACAACAGTACTGCACAATCCCCTTCGTCGAGACCAAATGCGGCTATGCTTGCTCTGACCACGCGAGCGCATCCAAGGCGGGATACCCCTCCGCGTTTGTGATTGAGGGCGCGTTTGAGAATACGAGCAAGTTTATCCATACGGCGCAGGATACGATTAGCACGATTTCGTTCGGGCATATGCTTGAGCATGCGAAGATGACGGTTGGGTTGGCGTATGAGCTTGCGTTTGCTACGGGGTTGTAAATACTGTATGAGTTCTTGTGGGAGGAATTCTTAGGAGATGGATGGATGGATGGAGGAGGACTGTGATATGATGTGTGCTTTCCTGCACTTCACTTCTTCAATGTATATACTGTGCCAGTTGTGGACCAATTGAAGCATTTGTGATATCTGACTATTGTAAGCATCTTAAGAATTGTTGATCATGTCTAGATGTCGCAAACAGTGTTGTATACTCCCACAACCTCGCTGAAATGCAAATCTCGTATACTCTTGACCGAGAACGCCACGCTGAAGAACAAGCCAGAATGTATACCAGTGCCAATGTCTCCCAAACTCAATCCTTCGTCTTGCTGGCTGCATCGTCATCCTTGCTGTCGGAGTCTTTGGACTCCGACTTCTTCCTCTTGCGATCTGCCTTCAAAGCCTCGGCGACCTTCTCGTCCTTCTCCTCCTTCAGCTCATCCCACTCAACGTCGTACTCGTTCGCGACAGCCTTGATCTCCTTGCGCAGAGTGTTGCCATCGTCGATAAGCACTTCCCACTTGCGGAGGTCGAAGTTCTTGTCTTGGTAGAGCTTTTGTTGGCGTCGGGAAATGGTGAAATTCATGGCTGATCGGTATGAGACTTCCCGGTTGTGGTACAGGAACCACATGTAACCACCAATCAAAGTGGAGAGACCCACGAGGTACTATGTTATTGTGAGCCGTTGCGATATTGTGCTGTCGATTCTTGGTCACTTACAGTTACAGGCTCCATCACGTCCCAGCCGAGTTCAGTCTGGAAGGTCAAATAGTATACGACACCCCACCATCCGACGATTCCCATGAACCCAGCTCCCGCAACACGTTGGGCGGCCTTGTGCGCGAGCTTATCGCACTCGTTCTTGATGTCGGCCATTTCGGATATCTTCTTGGCAGTCTTGCGCAGACGCATACGTAGATAGTATGTTCTCTCGTTGAAACTGGGCACGCCAACTCTGATCTCATTGGGAGCACCCTCGATCTCAATGGCGAATTCTTGTCCCCGGGCAGCATCCCGAATGAAGTCTCCGAGTTCTGTTGAGCTGGACCACCTGACAAACTTGCGCTCCGCCGTCTTGTCGCTGGGTGCATCTTGGCCATAGCCCGAGTATGATTCTACACCACCCTTACCAGCGCCTCCTCGCAGCTCTGCAGCCTCTTCTGGAGTCTTTCGGTTCTTGACGCTGCTGCTCAGCTTGCCCGTTCTCTCCGTCTTTCCGTCAACGCGAATCTCATCTACCTTGTCGAAGTCCTCGTTGCCCTCCTGGTCGGCCAATGTCTCACTGTCGTTGCTGACGGTAGTTTCTTCGACGTCGCCGGGCTGCGCATCGTGCTGTGAAGAGTCTTCGGCGCGGAAGTGCACACTAGGTATGCGTTCCTTGCCGTCTTTTTCCTTGATCATGGGCAGTTCAGCTTGTATGAGGCGCTCGAGGTACGAAATGGGCTGCTGGGGATGAACGAGAAGGGCCAAAGGCTGGACATCTTTGCGGTCCGAGTTCTCGTCGGTGGTCACCAAGGGCAGAATGATCTTGAGCATGCGCGAGGGCGTAGTGAGGAGCTTTCCTGCTGTATGTCAGCAAACTACTGCATTGTACTGGCCATGAAACACACCCTTTGTCATGGCTCCAGCGCTTCTCTGCCGTGCGACAGGTGGCTGGTCGCTGCCTTCGCGGTGCCATGGCGTGCGTATCTGCTTCCCTTTGTCTTCGGCAAGCCGTCTTGCAAAGTGGTCCTTCTCTTCTTGCGTGATGTTGTTGTTTAGCTCCGCGGCGGGGCGTGCGTTGGAGCTTTCGTACGCTTTGGATCTGGGCGCTTCACCTCGGGATACGGCCGACATGGCAAAACCTCGAAGCTGCAGTGGCCGCGCAGGAACAGCATGATGCCGGAGAGGTGCGCATATTGTGCGATGCTGTCTAGGGTTGTGGAATGCCGCGCGTGAAAGTGAAGCTAGACCGGCTATGCGGTGCTTCATGGTTAGACAAATGCAGTAAGAAGTGGTTCAAACAACGGCTATCGCGGCTCGTTCTACCAGGAGTGCTGGAATCGTCTCCGCTGAAAGCTGTCCGCAGGCTGTCGGACAATTGCGCGCGACAAACAGGGTAGCAGCACTTTGACGTCATTCGTGATGTTTGTTAGCGTACCTGCCACGCGATTCACGGCACGCGCCGAGCGAAGCGAATTGAGTCGTGCTGCTGCGGAATGTTCGTCGAAGCTTGGTAGACCAGCGGAACATGATTCTCAGCCTGTTACTCAGCTACACGAAGTCTTCTTGAATACTTGCAATCTGAGACATGCCACCACTCAATTTGCTTGATTTTGCAATAGTTGTTGTCTAGTTGTCTGTCATGTCCAATCACCACGGCTGCATATACAACCATCGGGTTAACGAGAAATGTCCGGACTACAATCATCGACGAGTCATGGTATCGAGGTAAACGACAGCCACATGTTCTGCATCTCTCTGCTTCTGGATTCCAAGGCTGACTGTAACACAGAATATGAACCCACAACCACCCATGTCATTAGCCTGCACTTGACGCAGAAGAATTACTTTTGAACTCAATGCAGGAGGGCTTGACTCGCCAAGTAGACCACGCCTGTCTGTACAACGTCCAAAGGAGCACAGCAGAGTGTCATAATCAACCGGTGCATGGTCATAGGCCTGGCAGCCACCAACACGTGTAAGAATATACGAGCCGACCTGGCGGTTTTGCTTTCGACACGCCATTTCTCGAAGCGAACTGGCGAGCAAGCCAATAACGACGTCTCGTGAATTGCTTTTGCAGGACTCCAATGTTGCGCGGTGAGGAAGGAATAGGACCGGGGTGTCCGAGCATCGCAAGTTATGATGAATATTGGAGACGGCAGATTGTACGGGGAACTGGGGCCGGAGAGCTTGACAACCTCTCGAAGACATCAAGACTGTCTAGGTCAACCTGCGCGTGGCTGATACATCTCACGCGGCCTTCTGGAAGATGTGTCGTCTCGGACCACATTGCTTGCCAGACTTACCCCATGGTGCATGGCTCAAGCCGAGCGGAGAGGTTTCATCTCGCGTATCAAGGCGTCCGCCTATGAGATTGCTGCAGTTGTTGTTGGGATAGTGTCCAGGAATCCCGTAGGAGTAGTTGGCATCGCCTGTTTCAAACACGCAGCGGCCCGTGAGCTAGACCCCGATGTCGGTTATCTGAAGAACTCTCCAAGGGTATCTATAGATACATGGCTACCAGCGGGGTGTAGAAATAGCGGGGAGCCAACACGAAGTCGTCTGTATGGAGCGCACCGAACAAGTCCTGCGGAGACGGGTAGTCGCAGCTTTTTGCGTTGGGGAGATGCGTTCTCATGCACTGCGCCCAACAGGGCTACACAACCAGGAGTCGATGGGGATAGCCTTTTCTGGCACATGGCAAGAGATTGCGTGCCGGCGAGGCCATTGCATAAGCAAATTCTCGGTCACTCGGTCACAGGTCAGCCGGCCAGATTGGATTCCAGGCTACATTGTGCGTGTGGAGATGACATCCAAGTCTGGTCGTATGCGATGGGTGGCGCGAGGCGGCGTTGGTGTGCGACACAGAGTGCATCTTGTGCGACTTGCAGGGCGGAATCGTGGCAGAGTCAATTCCTGATGGCGATACGGGCCTCAAGGTGGTGTAACGATGTTAGTACGGACTGCGCAGCGCTAGAGATCTCAGATGAGCAGACCTGGCTCCTGGATGCCAGTCCGCACCGCGCCCGTGACACGCGATGCCACCTCATGGGCACTGCACCCGCGCCCTGGCGACCAGCAGGCTAATCTCAGGTTTGTATGGAGCGTCGTCCGTATTGTTCCGGCGCAGTGGGCAATGGCCGTTGACGGTTTCAGCAGCATCCCCACTACCTAACGTGCTAGCCCTGTCCCGTAGACTGAATTTGGGCCTCTTCCGTCTGCCGGCGTGTGGATCGCCAATCTCATACCAAATCGCATTTGCAATCGGCGTGTCTGAGGTGAGAGCTACAGCCACCAGCAACGATAACACCAAGCGCAGGCGTCGTCCAAGATAGACTCGAAGATAGACAGGCGAGGCCCTCCGCAAGGGCGGGCGCCTCCGCCTCCCTCGACTCCGCACGCATGTATGGCTGTCTACTTTGGCGATACTAGGAGAAAAAGCAAGCGGGGTCGCCCAGCAGGAAGAGGCGGATGTCGCAGCTAACGAGGTGCAGCGGCGCACCCAACCACAAGCGGATGCGCGCGTAGATCGACCAAGAATGCTTCTCCAACGCCGGCCAGCGCCTCTCAAGCAACACGCATCTTGCCGATGCGGCCTCGTGGCTCCCCGCCTAAGCCAATCTGGGCCTCGCCGAGTGCGATGATCATTCCAGGCGAGACCGGGCCCCTGGTCGCTACGCCGCAAACCCTTATCTTTTGGGAGCGGGATGCCACAGATACCTTTCACTTCCAGGCCCTGTGATGCACGTCAGTCTAGGTAGTTTAAAGGGCCAGTCCGCCTGTACGTGAACTAATCCGCGCTCAACTCATCCTCCAGCCGCGCGACACTCCTCCAGCTCTCCTCCCTTGCGGACCATCACTCCACCCGCACACATCAACACTCGCCACTGAATTTTTTTCAACATGGCGGGCTGGGTTCACAAGGCCAACTTGGCCGTCGCGAAGTCCTTCGTGGGCAAATACTTCCGCCTCGAGGGTTCTGGTCACGTACGTATAGTCAGAGCTATATTGACATCTTGAACCTGACTAACAATTGCCCAGCCCAAGGAACGCAAGGGGAGCTACTTCTTTACCGAGTTCCGTGCTGGCCTAGCGACCTTTTTCGCTATGGCATACATCATCTCTGTCAATTGTAAATCAGCACCACCAAGTCATGTCAGGTAGCCCACACTAACATTCCCAAGCGAGCATTGTCTCCGACAGCGGTGGCACATGTGTCTGCCCTGCTTCAAGCAAGGACAATTGTCTCACAGACAGCCCTCTGGAGTACCTGCAATGCGTTGAAGAGGTCAAGCGAGACCTCGTTACAGCAACCGCCGCCATTGCTGCCCTCACGTCTTTCTGCATGGGCCTGTTCGCCAACCTACCCATTGCTCTCGCCCCTGGCATGGGATTGAACGCCTACTTCGCCTACACTGTTGTCGGCTTCCACGGCAACGGTATGGTCCCTTACGAGGTTGCTCTTACCGCCGTCTTCGTGGAAGGTTTCGTCTTTGTCGGTCTTACCATGCTTGGTATTCGTCAGTGGCTGGCGAGAGCAATTCCTGCTAGCATCAAACTTGCTACCGGCGTGGGAATTGGTCTCTATCTTACCATTATCGGTCTTACCTACTCGGCAGGTATTGGACTGATCACTGGTGCCACGTCGACTCCCCTCGAGCTAGCGGGATGCGCACCTGAGTTCCGCGATGCTGACACCATGCTGTGCCCGAACTCTCAAAAGATGAGGAATCCTACCATGTGGATTGGCATCTTCCTTGGCGGTCTGCTGACGGTCATGCTGATGATGTACCGCGTTAAGGGCGCAATCATCTTCGGCATTCTGTTCGTTTCCATCATCTCGTGGCCTCGCCCAACCAACGTTACTTACTTTCCTCACGACCCGCTTGGCGACACCAGGTTCGATTTCTTCAAGAAGGTTGTTACCTTCCACCCGATCTCTCGAATTCTTACCGTCCAAGAATGGAACATTAGCGACTACGCGGGTCGTTGGGGACTTGCATTCATCACTTTCCTTTATGTTGATATCCTTGACTGTAAGCATCTTTCAACGCTTACCACATGGCATTTTCTAATTTGATCAGGCACTGGTACTCTGTACTCCATGGCTCGCTTCAGTGGCGTCATTGACGAGCGCACTCAGGATTTCGAGAACTCTTCCATCGCCTACAGTGTTGACGCTATCGGTATCTCCATCGGCTCGCTCTTTGGCTCACCTCCCGTCACCGCTTTCATCGAGTCTGGAGCTGGTATCTCTGAAGGTGGCAAGACAGGTCTCACAGCCATGTTCTCTGGTCTCTGCTTCTTCATCGCCATTTTCTTCGCACCGATCTTCGCTTCGATCCCACCATGGGCAACTGGCGGCACACTGGTCATCGTTGGATCCCTCATGGCTCAGTCCGCCAAGGACATCAACTGGCGCTACATGGGCGATGCCATCCCCGCCTTCCTCACCATCGCGGTGATGCCCTTCACCTACTCGATCGCCTACGGTTTGATTGCGGGTATCTGCTCGTACATTTTCATCAACACTACCGTTTTTATCGTGGAGAAGGCATCTGGTGGGCGCATTGTGCCCCACAACAAGGAAGAGAAGGAGCACTGGACGTGGCGCATTCCCGGAGGTCTGCTGCCACCCTGGATGCAGAGGCTCACCAGCGGCAAGAAGGACTTCTGGAGGGAGAACGAGGAGTCCGAGGGTGTCAACGTGCAGCAGAGCGGCCACAGGAGCGACGATGGCTCCGCGCACACCATGCCCGAGAAGGAGTATGTGACTGCTGACAAGCCGGGCCCCCATCCCCATGTTGCTTAGTCTGCATGCTTGTGCGTTGGTTGTTTGAATGACGTGGAAAAGTCGAAGCGTATTCTTGACATGTACATAACATTGTTTTGTGGGTGTACTTGTTTGCTGGGATTGGATATGTGGAGTTGACATGCGACGTCTGAAAGTTGCGTTTCGATTATACCCTCATTGGTTTATAGTATGGTACAATCGCTATATTTGGTTCTATTCATGTCCCTTCTTGCACGTGAATCATGTTTTATGCTTTTCTCCATACTTGGCCGCTCCAGAGTCACAAGGCAGCCGTTGCACTGAAGGCGCCATGGCACCGTGTCAAAATGTCACTGTAGCAGCCTTCAAGAGTACGAGGCGATCTACGGTGCAGATGCAGTGTCAGGTACACGGCATGGCCCACCGATCACGACAGCCGGTGCAGATACACGACAGACCCCATCGGGTGTCGGAGGGGGTCGGAGGGCAAGGTGCCGATGCAGGGACGCAGGGCAGGGACCGAGGCTGGACGCACCCCACTACCACATGATGATCGGTTTTTGTGACTGTCGGCTTCCGGGCGCGTGTCCAGCGTCATCTTTTTCTCCATTGAAAGCTGACACCATCTATTCACAAGACAGAATTGTCGGCCAGATTCATTTACCACTGACGTATCGGATCAATTCATCTCGGTCGCCGGAATCCTCGGTCGTCGGCTTACACAAGCATTGCTGTCTTTTCTAAGCACTGACAATTGCACGACTCAGCAAGTTCAGACCACGCACAAGTTCGACATTGAAGGTCAGATCTCTTCATAACCACAAGAGAGATCGAGTACTTGAAGGAAGAATTGGACCGCCGAGAATCACAACATGCCTGAACTCAATGGCGTCCCCGCCGTCAATGGCGCAAAAGAACTTGCCAACCCTACACCCGCACATCCAGCATTCGACTCAATACCAGATGTGATACAAGCATTCGGTACGTCACTACAGCCACTATCAACACATAATCACACACTGACACACTTGTTCGACAGCGAACGACGAATTCGTCATCGTCCTCGACTCCCCCTCGCGCGAAAACGAAGGCGACCTCATCATCGCCGCCTCGGCCCTCACCCCCGCCAAAGCCTCCTTCATGATCCGCTACTCGTCCGGCTACATATGCGCGCCCCTCTCCGTCTCGCGCGCCGCCGCCCTGCACCTACCGCAAATGGTCGCTAACAACGCCGACCCGAACCAGACCGCATACGCCGTCACCATTGATGCCATTGACGACAGCGTAACGACGGGAATCAGCGCACACGATCGGAGTCTGACGTGCAGGATGTTGGCGGATCCTGTGAGCAAGGCGACGAGCTTCAGGAGGCCGGGTCATGTGCTGCCGCTGCAGGCGAGGGATGGGGGCGTTAGAGTACGGAGAGGACATACGGAGGCGGCGGTAGATCTGTGTAGACTGGCGAAAAAGGAGCCGGTTGGTGTCATTTGCGAACTCATTACGGATGGAAAAGTGGTGGAGGGAGTGCCGGCTTTTGAGGGAGGAGGCATGATGCGAAGAGACGAGTGTTTGGCGTTTGGAAAGCAGTGGGGGATCAAGGTGTGTACGATTGAGGATTTGGTTGCGTACATCGAGCAGAATGAGGGCAAGTTGGCGACGATTTAGGGTGCAGATGAGGGAGAAGAGAGAAATAAGATACGTCGTAAAGGTGAAATCCACTGCTAAGGGCTACAGATTGGGTATCGCATCTCTGCCGGAAGTCATGTACAACCATGTATTCGCAACTCTGTTGTAATTGTCACGCATCTCAAAACACCCTACATACCACGCGCGCAAGCGCATAGAATCAAAAGAATATGGCCAAACCTTGAGAATATCCTAGTCAAACCCACCTCCCAATCGAAGATCACCAGCTCGGCATCGCTGTACGATTGAATTTGTATTGACGCCATCCACGCCACGCCGCTTCTTTACGACAGTTAATCTTGCTAGACACAAAATGTCAAAAGCAATCATGTAACCGACCATCAAAACATCTCGATTCCAGATGATCTTCTATCGCAAGCCACTCAAGACCAAGTATGCACCATACGATCCGCGTGATCACCACAAGACCTCGAGATAGATCGACACCACCTCACACCCAATCACTTCCGCATTATCGATCCCAAGCCAGCCACAATACGTCCAGCTCGACTAGGACAAACAAATAAAGTTTACAACCCCAGATACGGCTGTACGACAGATAGCCCGCGGACCCAAGGCTCGAATCTCGCGACATATCGGAGAGCGCCGAAGCGCGACGAGAACGAAAGCCACCCCATCCATCCACCCATCCATCCATCACTACACTACAGCCATTACTCTCCCTCCCCCTCCTCGCGTATTCCTTCCCCCGCCATACATGCCCAGATTGGAACAACCTAACCCCTCCTCCCCAAAAACCCATCCAACCTCCCCACCCCCTCCCTCATCGTCTCCGGCGCCAACGAAAACGTCACCCTCGCCCACCCATACTTGCCCTCCACGCCCTTGTAGTCCCTCCCCTCACTAACCCTGAGCCCCGTCTCTCTGTACATGTCCTCGAAAAAGGCTTCCTCGTCGGCTGCTGAGGTGGCGGTCTTGCAGAGGCGGGCGAAGAGGAAGAGGCCGTGGGAGGGGGGGATGAAGGGGATGGCGTGTTTGCGTAGGAGGGTGGAGAGGAGGGTGTAGGATGTTGAGAGG
>QVXC01000521.1:0-21999 GCA_003501895.1 Phaeosphaeria sp. A1 3.1a | reverse complement strand
GGTGAGGAGGGTGGGAGTTGGGGGTTGATTTGATTTGATTTGATGTGATTTGTTTGAGAAGAGAGGGTTGGGGGCCAGGTCGCTGCGGCGCGGGGATTTGAGAAGAGATAAGATGGAGAGAGAGGAAGAGAGAGCAGGGTGGCATGACGAAACGTCTGGCCGTGGAGGGGATGATCGGACTGAGGAATCGCTTGAAAGGCAGGGAGGTTCATGTCAAAGACTGCGCATGGGAAGGCAAAGGAGCAATTGGACGGCTACACCTCGGGTTGAGATGCCAGGAACCACACAGGGACAGCAAGTCAGACATCAAAGCCATGTGCATAGAAGTTCAAGATCTACACATGCGCAACAAGACCGCAAAATCGGTCTATCTTAGCCTCTTGGGCTCGCAAGACACTGCCAGGGATTTGGACACCAGGCATCGAGTAGAGACGTGTCGATCGACGTTACTCCGTCACAATGCTCAACCAGTTCAAACAATCTTTTTGCCCATCCATTACATGTCTTCTATCACGGCCATTGAACATCTCAATTTCCCCGTTGTTTATGTCTAACGCCACTGGGGAGGAGGCGCGCCGCTTTGACCGCCATGGCCACCATAACCTCCACCGGACTGTCCTCCGTAACCGCCTTGCTGAGGGGGAGGGGGATATTGTTGTCCACCATAGCCACCTTGGTTGCCTCCGGGGTGTCCGCCACCGTACTAGATTCGCGTTAGAAACGAGTGATTTGTCGCATATTGCAATGCATACCTGGTTGTGCTGGTGGTTGTCGTAGTTGCCCGGACCGCCGTGGTAACCACCTTGTGCTGGACCGCCATAACCTGCTTGTTGTCCGTAGCCTCCAGGAGGACCACTTCCGTAGTTCTGCCCGCTCTGTCCGCTCTGTCCGCCAAATCCAGCCTGAGAGCCATAGCCACCGGGATGCTGTTGTTGCGGGGCTCCTCCGTGTTGCGATTGGCCGTAGCCGCCCTGATGTTGCTGTCCGCCGCCGTACTGCTGAGGCGGCGGCGAGGAGTAGCTATTATGACTCTGCTGTTGACCATGCTGTCCGTGCTGGCCAGATTGACCTCCAGATTGATAAGACCCAGATTGGCCACCTGGTTGATAAGATGTGGGAGGCGCGGTTCCAGTGTAGGTTCCGCTTGACCCTGAAGACGTGTATCCAAAGTCGCTAGACGGCTTGTTGTGCTGCTTGGGTCAGTCTAAGACTCTTTGCTACAACGCCATGCAAAACACTCACGGATGATCCTCCCATGACACTTCCAAGCAGACCTCCTAGGCCGCCTGAAGAGCCATGTCCCGAGCTGCCGCCCTGCTGCTGTCCTCCAGACGAGCTGCCGTGATTCTGCTTCCCACCGCCACCAAGCAGCGAGCCGGCAAGCTGGCCCACGAGGTTACCGGAGCCACCGCTCCCGTGTCCGCCACTACCACTGCTGCCGTGGTTCTGCTTTCCACCGCCGAGTAATGAGCCGGCGAGCTGGCCAACAAGATTTCCTGAACCGCCACCGGAGCCGCTACTTTGCTTGTTGCCGCCCATGAGAGCATTCATGGCAAAGCCCTGCACGTTACGTTAGCCCAAGCTAGCCTTATTGCTGCCCAATGTTTCATACCCCCAGTCCACCAGCCCGATCCGTGGACTCGCCATGGCCGCCCATGCCTCTTGTGCCATCGCCAAAATCCGGACCTTGTGTGCCTTCGGGCTTGTTGTATGGATTCGTCGACTGCGCAGGCGTGCTGTGACTCGAGCCGCCGCCGATGGGGGCTTCGCTGGTGGGCAGATCCCACTGCGAGACTCCAGTGCTGATCTGTACGTCTGTTGTGACGTGTTAGTAGGCTCTGTACTATGCCAAATCGATGGCGGGGCGCGAAGACATGGCGACATACAGTAGTATTTGCGAGACCTAAGCACGTGTTAGCCGTGTCGCGGGGCAGCGAACGCTATGGCGGGCAGGAAGCGGTCTCGCGCAGCATTGTAGGAGAAGACGCACCCATTATCCCATTGCGCTATCCACCCAGCAGGCAGCTTTGGCAGTGTTGGGTCGGTTGGGCCAGAGTCTGGCGATACTGGCGGCTGGGGCGGAGTGGGCGCAGCCATGTTGGTGAATGCGCGACTAGAACAGCGATCGCGGGGTAGCAGGAACCAAGAGTGCGTGTCGGAGAGCGTCTGTAGCAGGAGTGCAGAGCAAGAAGTATGCGGAGAAAAAAGGTCGCGATACGCAGCAGGCGCTTATATGGAAGAAGGCGATGGGCAGCGCATTGAACGAAGGGTAGTCTTGCTTAGCCGTGTCTGAGTGGATACACCTGGCGACGTCAGGCTGTGTGGCGGTGCGCGCGCTGTGCCACATTTCCCACTCTTCACTCCATCATCTCAGCTGCCTCTGACATTCGCGCTACCCTCAAGAAGACGTGCATGCGAATAAGCACCGAGGTGGTCCGTACGAAGTCCAAGTCTCACCAGAACCAGATGGTTATCTCATAACAGCGATTACCTAACTCCTCCTGCATGTGTGACAGTCCAAAATCAGGAAGTCTGCCTGATCCATAATCCAGTACTCATACACACGTGTTATACAGGACGTGCGAACGCCAACCCAATGCAATGCCTCCTGTGCATCCGGCCAGTACAAATAAAGGTGCCATATTTGAACGCCAGCACACAAGTATCAAGTACTCCATTCTCATTGCTCGTGCAAAATCATGAAACATCATTACCAAGCGTATCCGCCCTCGTCCTCATTTTGATCGTCGTTGCCGTTCCATTCTTCATCACCGCTGGGCTCTGTGTCGAGGAAGTCGGCTTCGCCGTATATCTCCTCGCGAGGACGGAAGTTGTCGATGCGGAACAGGACCGTATGACATCGACCCTGTACAAAAGCGACCTCCTCGTCACTGGTGCTCTCCTTCTCGGAATCCGCATCATCACTCGATGCATCATCGTAGCTTGCGGCGGCCTTTGATCTGGAGCGCAAGCGTGTCGATCCCCACTTCTCATCGTTGCTTTGTCTCCGGGATGGTATAAGAGGTGCGTCGCTGTCACTGCCGCTGCCGCTGTCGCTGTCGTCAAGCTTCATTTCTGCCACCTCAGGCACATCCTCAAGGAGAGAGTCGTTTTTGTCAGGCTGTTTATCAGCTTCAATGACGCCTGCCTTCCATTCGCGAAACGCCTTCAATGAGGCCAGATGGGCACTGGGCATCGTCCACTTGCGTGCAAACACTTTTTGGAATAACTCGGTCCATTTTCTTCGAAACTCCGCTCGCTGTCGCCAATCGGTGTCCACCATCGCGATTATGGTAAGCTCACGGAGCCAGGGCAGCTCCTCAGCAGCGTCGATCAGCGAGCTGAAAAAGTTCGTAGCTGCTGTCGAGTTCCAGTTTCGTAGATACTCCATGTCAATAACACGGAGTGTGCTGGGCCACGTCGGTCGCTCGGTCTCTCCAAGTAACGTCTCGTATAGAGGCTCATTATCAGACGACATAGCAAGGGAGCTGTAATACGTTGTGTCCATGCGTAAAAACTCCAGCCTTGGACAAGAACCCTTCAGGTCTACCATGAACGACAGATCGAGAGACTGATTATGGTTGAGTGTGAGATCCTCGATATGTGTGCCGTGTGTTGCTAGGAAGGCTTGAAGGGCATCTGAGAGGAGTTCGCCGCAGTTTGTGATACTCAGACTTACCAGGTTGGTGGGAAGGAGAGGGAGAAAATGACCGCTGACGATACCACACGTTTCAAACGACAGCGATCGAAGATGCAGTAGAGGGGCCAATGCAGATGCTATGAGCTCCTCCTTAGTCGGCTGGCGATGGGCCTCGTCGTCTTCAGCCTCTGCGTCCCGCATTTCGGCAGGATGAAACTTGGTAAGAGTGAGCTCACGCAAGGACTGAAAAGCCGCGTCGCTATGCACACTTTGCATCCACAAGGGGCCCTGAGCACAGAATGTACTGTTCCATCGCCAGCTTTGAAGACGTACTTCACTGTGTCGCAAGGTCTCAAAGAGCTGTGGAGGATACACCCACCGACGGATCCGACGGATGCGCTCGCGAAACGGTGGTCTATCGAAGGGATCAAATATATCAAGCTCACGTAGAGTATTTAGTGACTTGATCAAGGAAACAAGATCCATAATGCTGTGCGATGGATCCGTGAGCGCAGACATCTGCGTGACGTCCAGTTCCAAACGCTTGACCATGACCCGAGGATCTTCGAGCGCCTGTTCGGGTGGCGAAATCAGATGATTGACAAGTTCCTTTCGCTTTTGCTTGATAGCAAAAATGGGAGGATTGCGGTAAAGAGCCGTCAGCGCTGGCTTCGTGAACGTGGTGCACATCTGTGCTATCTGCACAAGCCAGGGGATGGATGCGGTGGGTCTCATATTCTCGTCTCGCAGGGGATGTGAGGCGTACACAAAGATCTGGAGGAGGACATGATAAGGCAGAGCCCAGGACGGCTTGTGGCCGTCGGTGGGAATAGCTGTGGCGACGGGTACGTGTCTTGACGGATGACGGGTCTTGAGAGGGGCTCCAAGCGTACGCTTTCTGGGCGACCTACCTTTCGAGGTAGCCTTGTGCTGCGCTTTACGAGAGGGCGCCTTTGGAGACTTCGCAGACGTCCTAGACTTGGTGGCTCGTGGGGCGGGCTCGTCCTCGGATGCTTCAAAGTCGGCGTCTGGTTCCTCGTCGCCGTCGTCATCGTCTGTACTGACATCCTTGTACGAGATCTTGGGTCGCTCGCGGCGACGTGGTGCGCGCGTTCGGGTGCTTTCATGTTTCGCGGCGAGCGGTGGCGTCGGTCGAGCAGATGGTTCGGGGTGCCTGGTGGAACGCCGCGATGGCACAGGGCGTCTCGAATGCACGCGCTCTTCCGGCCCAGAGCTTTCGGGAGAGTCGTCGTCACTGCTGGGCTCTCTGTACGAGACAGCACCCCTCTTGCGCTTCAGAGTGACAACCATGGTTGCGCAGCAGCGGGTTGGAAGGCTTCCGGAAGCAGTGGGTGGATAGGCAGGTCAGGCGCAGGACCCTAGGCCAGCATCTTGAAGTCGCAGGACGAGAGTATGCCTGTGCATCCAGCAAGTGGAAATGCGCCGTTCGGTGATTTGTGGTGAGGTCAAGGCAAAGTCCCCCGAGTACGCACTTCAGACTGCACTTCGGCGAACGGCTCACATCGCTACCTATGACGCTCCGCTATTCGCAGCGCGATGCACGGACCACACTGAATCTTGACGCCCTGTCACGTGGCCTTCCTACAGTACGTCGCATTCACCAAAGGCTTTCCAGATGGCCGCGTGGGGCGCTCTGCGGCAGAGAAACATAATGTGGCGGTGAATGCTGCATTATACTTCCTTGCTGTCTGCTTTGTGCTCTGCTGCCGTGCTTTGCGCCTTCCTCCACTAACTACGCGCAACAGAAAACAACAACAAACAAGCTCGCCAAGAAGATACACCACTCACTTTGGGACGGAACGTCGAGACACAGGACAGTGAGAGACTCACATACCACTTCGGAAGTGCTTTTCTTGTCATAGCGTCTGCGAGCATTGGACCGATACATGCCACTACGGAACCGAAATCACGACGCGCAAAGCGCGTCTCCAACTTGGTTCCCAGCTGCGAATGGCCGAGCAGACTTCACGAGCGGACTAGAGTAGCTCAGCCGCGAGAGCATGGGACAGAGACAGCGGGAGCGGGAGCGTGTACCAATAATCACACCAGACACGGGCGCGTTCACTGGCACAATTCGTCTCGAGAACTATGGTGCGGAGACAGGATCGATTCTCTGGGAACATCCTTCTATACGAATATCTTGCTGCCAAACGAGCACCTGTGTTCCTGAACAGGAACCTAACCCGTGCTTTGCGTATCCACCATCAATTATCGGGAGGAGATATTCCTTCCCTTGTCACTGACGACCGATCCGATTTGCGTGCATCCTGGAAACCGCCGAGCCGTCAAGCCCTCGACGATATTATGAATCTCGAAAAGTCGAAAGGATCCTTCGTCTTGGACGTCCATAGGATTTTTCCGAGCAAGACCACCGCCGCCACCCTATCACCTGAGCAGGCTGCACACAGAAGCAAGGCACCTTCGCTTTTTCGAAAGGAGATCAACTTGCAAGTAACAATATGCGACCGCTATGGTGGTCCTCTCTTCAGCGTGGAGCAGAACGCCATTTTGCAGAATGCACGAACGCATCGACAGGATAACAAATCAGTATCCGTAGATACTGAACGCATCACTTTTACTCCAACATCTCCGAACTGTATCCCTTCACAAATCACCCTCGATATTTTTCTCGAAACCAAGGAGCTCTTAAAGTTTTTTTTTTCAGAACAAGCCCAAGAGTCAATCCGACTGCGAGCAACTTGGCGTGATATTCTCGAAGTCCCATCCGACAAGACAGTTCTACCTCTGAAAGACTCCTTCGGATTAGTATCAGTGGGCATTGGAATGGAGATATCCATGTATTGGGCTGCACACACGGGCGACTCTCCGCTGGTAGAACACAACAAGCGGCGGCGCCGATCGCATTTGGACCTTACATCTATACAGAGACCCCGACCCACGACGGTCCCTCAATCAGGCAGAGTGGTCTTCAAGTTTGACGACAAGACCATCTCAAAGGATGGCTTCATTTGTCCACATGACCATAGGAGATTCAACCACATACAAGAGCTCCTCATGCACTTGAAAGGTGAACACGGGAATATCACTAACCAGGCTGTATCGGACGGGATTGGCGAAGACGGTATCCAGAATTGGACATGTATATGTGAGGCGGCAAACCACACGATTCAAAGTGGCGAGCAACGCCCAAGTGCTAGAGCAGATGAGCCTTTCGACAACAGTTTCGTCGCACCTGATATTCCTTTCAACCGGAGTCGACATCTGGAGGAAGGTATCGACGATTTCCAGCGAATTGGCAGAACCAACAATTCGTACACTGGGTCTCGAGCCGCACTGGCAAATTCTATCAACACGACAGCAAGACAGAATCAAAGGCGTGCAAGACAGGTACAAGAGAGGCCCGTACAAACCAAAAAAAGATATCCTGTACCCGCAGCTCCCCCAGGAATCACGTTCTTCCGATCCTGCAGCAGACGACCACTTGTCACTGGTGAATGCATCAGCGAAAGTGATGATGATGCGGATGATACATGGATCAAGAGCCGAAAGTCAGCAGAATTTGACAAGAAGGTCAATCTTTCAGCGACAACCAAAGACTTTTTGAAAATTTATGACACACACATGCGCTCTGAGGAGCTACACAGTGATGTCCACGCCAGAGACGCACTGGTCCGCTTCGCGCGTAATCAGAGCGAATGGTTATTGCGAAACGACGCCACTGAGGTGTTTAAACAAAAGCTCGACGAGCTGTTAGAAGATCACATCATCACTGAAGACGTGCACTCAACGTGCTTAGAACATGTCGAGAAGGCGAAATCTGATATGGGTGAAGAAAACCTGGAAATATCGAAAAGGCTCTCCCAACTGGAAGTAAGACAGACATCTCACGATAGTCTGTACGATGATCCACCACCGCTTCCCTCCAATGTGAGGAGACCCGACAAAGCCAAAGGTAAAGCCAGGGTCACAGAGACAGGGCAGCTTACTCCTGTCACCCATGACTCGGATGGAGACCTGGAAATGCGCGAAGCCGCTCTCTCCACTGCAGTCGACCCGATGAATACAATCAGCGAGACCACGCCGCCATTACCGTACGACTTGTGTCTCTGTGGCGAGGACGCGCAGGCATCGTATCGGAAGTCGCCTCTCATTGCGTGTGGCAGCATAGTAAGCTTGAGCACCTGAACATATAGCGTAGTCACTAATTGCCCATCAGGATTGCATACGGCGTACGTTCCACCACGACTGCATCAAGGAGCGATGGAAGGTCACACAAGACTTTCGTGCCCTCCGTAAGTCAGCGTGGGTTTGTGAAGACTGTAAGCCACAGTCAGCGGCAGGGAGCTAGGTGTCCCATGTTGCAAGTGGGAGTGCATGACCCGAGTATACCGAATCTGCAACGATGGTTATCAATACGTTTTGTTCTTCAGCGGGCATATTCAGCATCAGTCTTCCATGGCAGCAGGGCGTCTGGGTGTATATTTTAGGAGTCTACTTGATTCTGCTATCGTTCTTCTATTCACAGTATAACTCTACCTCAACACGATACACTTTACAATTCATTTCAGTCTCATTCATCATTCAAGACCACGGCACATTTCGTCTCACCATGGCTTCCTCACGCGGCATTTACCCTAACCTAATCTCCCACATGTAGAATGAGCATGCCATCACTTGTATTAGCACTCATACGTATGTGAGCCTAAAACGCTGTATATACATGCTTATGTAATTTCATAAGAACGTGCTTACTATTCGGAGAAACCCAAGCTAGCTAGATTAGGTAGGGAGTGATGGGCAGTATCACGAAGCACCAAGCTGAGTCAGCTTGAGACTCACTCTCACAACCCCTGTGCACCTCCCTGTCTGTATCTTCGTTAGCACAATACGCATGTAGGACAGAAATCATACAATAAATGCATGTATAACTATAGATAACATATACCATACTGTGTACGTAGACTACGCATCACCAGTCATCACCTCCCCACGCAAGCATCTCATCCCCACCCGAACAATGCTTAAAACACCCTTAATTTCGCACGCGCCAGCCCCAAGCACAACCGCAAATGACCCTCTTCCGACGCAAATTGTAGCACTATATCTTCCTCTTCGAGCGGTGCGCATGCACGCTGCCGCCTCTTTTAGGCTATTCCGCTGGCTGGCATAATGCGCATTTCATCTGCGCCTCTCGAACGGACATGTTCATCAATTCCCTCATCTCGTCTTCGTCGTTTGGTCAGGAAAACAATGAATGTGATGTAATGTCAAAGCAGACCATCCGCATCAGTACATCGTAAATGTGAACATGGAAACGTGCTATAGTAATACTACTCCTTCTATTAAGATTTTCAGGCACACACGCGGCGCATCGGCTCCTCGAGCCCAGACGAGTAACTGCCCCCGTATGATATGGCGATCTTAAGACACGATCTAAGCGCGCGAGCGCGCGAGCATAAGACGTCATTTCGATATTACTTTGGCGAGGGGCGATATTACCAGAATGTCACTGCCTGCCCAAGTCTACAGTGACAGTATACACCTCTCTCGCAAGCGAGCACCAGCGGCTCCAAACCGATGCAGCATGTGCAAGAATGACTTGCATTGCTTGGAGCTTTCGTCCGGCTTAGGTGTGAGAGCGGGAACTGCTGGCCCATGCGCGTGTGCGTGTTCTTTGCTGCAAGATGTATAGGTACTTTACCTTTGTAGGATGCACTGCCACTGCCTTACGGAATACGGGAGAGTCGGCTCGGTAGCGAAAAGGACTCGAAAAGAGGTCTTAGCACCAAATTACTCAGAGTCTCAATTTGGTACATAGGAGCAAGCAAAAGTGGTATCAGAGTTTCGGTTTCAATTCTTGTTTGGGAACTGCGCGCTTAGACATTCGTTTGCTAAACTTGTTGCCGCGCATACGCGCAACGTTAATCCCACAACTTGTGGAGTGTAGTGGCCTGATACTGCGACTTTGTTCAGTACAGAGTTTGGTCCCAACTTCGCACATTTGACGCCCAGGTGGTAAGCAGTAAATCCTTGCGGCTAAGTTGGTTGGGCAAAAGGGCGCTGGACGGGTTTGTGTTGAGGAGAACCACAAGCTCATATGCAAGATGGTCGATGCGTGCATGCATGCATTGGCGTCATGTACAGGTCCCCTCCCCTTTTGTGTTGCAGCAGCTAGATTGTTACATGTAGCCCGAGTCATTTCTTTGGGGAGAGTGGGATGTATAGCCAATAAGGCCAGAATTGATTGTTTGTTTTGGTTCCATTACTGCTTGCGGTCTTCCCCTTTACCGGTCTTGATGGCCGTCGCGCTGATTGTATCGACGTGGGGACTCGATAGAGTAAGGGCGCTTACTTGCAGAGCATCTCTTGCTGGGGATAGCGACCGATTACCCCTGCGTCGGCAGGTCATGTGTGGTGTTTCTTCGGTGGATTGGCAGCGGCCCTTGTGACACGGGTGCTTGCCATAGGTGAAACAAGACCCGTTGTCTGTGTCGCGCGACTGCTTGAATCCGTAACCGGTCGCCAGGTAGGTGTTCTCTGCCTTTCTTGGTTGACCTGCAGCCAGCTGACGCTGTGGAAGGCCGATGTCCACTCGTTGACTGGATGGCCGGAAGCCCACATTGGCGTGCAGGAAGGAAACATGTAACATGGTACTGGAACTGCTTCATCGCTGAGGAACCGCAGAAAAATGCTGTATATGTGCGCTGATAGGCTATGCCTTGTTTCTAATATTGATACTGTTGCTAATAGGTATTTTTGTACAGAGGCCGTTATGCAGGAAAGTTCGAAATCGCATCTATCGTACATATGCGGGCATAGGCGCGAGGGCCTTCGACCCAGCGGTTGTCGAGCGAGAACAGTGCTTGTTGAAAAGGTCGTTAAAGTGGTAATAATAAAACATTAGGTGGTTTGCTCATCATCTTTCGACTCGTAAGAAACGTAGCGTAGACATGCAATTCCAAAGAAGCAAAAATCGAAGGTTTTAGTAAAGAAAATAGCGTTGAAAGGACAAAATGAACAAACGTGATGCTAGGAAACGTCCGAATGACAAGTGAATGTGTTGCATACGCAATGGTCACATGCCATCGCAATTGAGATGGCGATGGCAGAGCATACCTCCATAAGATCCATAAATGGTATCATGAGTGCATAAATAAAGGTCGTGGACGAAACGCTCAAAATCAGAGTTCCGCCGTGCGCTTTTGGTGATGTGAAAATGTGATCAGATGCCGACCGTGTCTTTGAACGAGTGAGGTGTCGTAGTTCGTGGCTGCGTCTCTTCCACCCCCTCCATGCGTATGTCTCTGTCTCGAGAGTCTGCGGACGAAGGAAGTGGCGCTGAAATTGGTGTGAAGGACATGTATGCCTGGCTGCGAGTTGGGTCTCCAGAACCGTACGCGAGAGGGGACTCCATTTCGCCCATTGGCCTCGGTGGCTTTCCCAGCTCGAGAGGCTCTGGCTTCGTGCGCCGTTTCTTGCCCGAGGACGACTCGGAGGCCTGTTCCGGCTGTGTTTGGTGCTGTGGCGTCATGGCTCCGCTTAACGGCCGTGGATGCTGCTGAGGCGGGGTGCGTTCTTGGGGTTGCGATTCCGAGCCCTGGGGCGAAGCTTCTGGCGGCGCTGTGATGGATGCCCTGGCTCTTCTAGGTGGAGGGTAGACCTCGCCGCGCGCGGCTGCCTCCTGTGCTCTCTGCTGCGCCTCTGCTTTTGTTGGGCGACCGCGCTTCTTCTTGTTCGCGGGCTCACCCGCAGACATGATGGAGGAAGAAGCATAGGCCGGTCCCCCAGCTTGAATGTACTCCCCAGGATATGCCGGTGGGGGACGCGGCTGGAGCAGGCGACCAATTGGCTGAGCGCTTTCGGGGTAAGGACGTTTCCTCGAGGCTTCGGGGCCAGCGTACATCATGGGCTGCGTGCCTGGGGCCATGGGCGGGCGGCGGTAGTCGGGGCCCGCTAAGCTTGCATTCATGTTCTCAAAGGCGACCTGGCTGGAGCGGAGCGAGCGTCCTGTGGTGGCAGCAACCGTCAGCGCGGGCAAGCGGACAATGGCAAGACACGGTACTGACCTGGTGGGAGAGCCGTGTCGCTCCATCGGGGCTCTATTTGCGACTGGCGGAGAAAAGAAAGCAGGGCTTGCGAGTTGATTGGCGAGGCCTTGAGGACTTCGCAGAGAAGGTAGACTCGCTCATGCTCTGTCCAAGGAAGGTCCCTCTCCATGTCGTGAGTTCGTACGATGGGCCCTCGGATAGGGCGATAAGGCAGTATATCAATACAGTGCTAGCTGGACGCAACCATACAAATTGAGAAAGCGATCACAAGGCCCCAGATACGCGCCTCCTACGCGCTTAAGGGCTCCGCCGAACGGGGACAAGTAAACGAGAGTATAGGAAAAGAAGCGAAGGTATACAAAGACGGAGCATCTACGGTAAACGTTAAAGAGGCCTGTTGTGCGCTCCTCTGGTCGACATCACAACAGACACGAAGCGAGCGTGAGGCAGGTGGTGGAAGAGAAGGTGTGGTCAGCGTGCGGACGAACACGCTGAGGCTGGGGGGTGGGAGGGAAGCTGCAACAGACAATCTGCAAGTGCATTAGTCCCGTGTGAACATTTTCCAGAAGGAAGGCCGGTGCACTTAGCCCGCCGCATTCCTTGCCCAGCAGAGACGTGCGCGCACTGGGACTCTGTCAATACATCCTAGCCTGGATTCTGAAACATGTACCGAACGCCCTCCCATGCGGCTCGGGAGGCTTTGGAGCGCTGGGGGCCCTTTGTCGCTGCTATGTCAACGCGATTGCGCAACAGCCGCCGCCAGCCAATCACACCGTGCTGGGCCTCGACTTGTGTCGCACCAGCCGCGCCCATCAATTCGCTATGGGCCCTCAGTTCGCGCCTGATGGCCTTGCGGGATGGTGCGTTTCGCCGAGGCTGCTGCTCTGAGCCTCTGCGGCCCCGGCTGGTTTTAACGGAAGCATGTTTTCTGGGCATCATATCATGGCATGGGCATCAGATGGCGGGGACGGTGCGAGTGCGAAGCGGCCGGCGGTGGTGAGGCATCTCTGCGCGCTCTTATACCCACGCCGGCGACGACTTTCCCTCTGCATGGCCACGTATCGACGTGTAGCCACGTAGCACGGCTCCAATGGCTCGTGAAGAGCTCTACACCGCGCATTCGACATCCCACACCAGCGATCAGCGGCCCGCATGCAATCGTCGGCACAGGGGTCCTGGCAGTACATTTTATGAGCGGGCGTCTGCTACGACAGCCTGATGTCGTCAGCAGCTGGTTATTGGCCGCTCAAGACGCTCCGACGCCGCCCCGTCGATAGTCTCAACTACGGCAACGGTTTTTGGAGGCGTGGACAGCCCAGCGTAGTGCCACACGTAGCGGCGCTCCGATGCGATGAGGTGGAGTGGTGAGAACTAGCGCGAACCTTGGAGTCCCTAAGATCCGCCCGCTAAAGTGCTTGGACAGACGTTGAGACCACCAAAGCCGCTGCCAAGCCGCTGCATTTCCGGGCTCTCGCGCTGTCTCTACGATGATGGCATAGCAGACCACCATCATGCAACAGCATCCTCATGCTGCCCGCGTGCTTGCATACACTGTCCTCAAAGCAGTCGTGGTCGAAGCGCTCTACTGCGTATAGCCGCCGCAGACGGGACTGCTGCACATCAGATACAGATGCGGCTAAATCATCCCACATGGACATTTGTGCTCGTATCGTCCCAGCTCTGCGCTGAGCAATAGTAAACGCACTCGTCGACTTTTCTGACATGCTTTCGGGTTCCCAAGACATGCTGCCGGGTGCCAGGCCTTCCTTTTAGTGACAGCCCCAGCTGTGTTGCTGTGTCCGCGGACAGCCATCGTGCACACAGCATGCAGCCGGCTTCCAAGGTCGTTCGAGCCCATCCCGCACGTGCTTGTCCCGCATCAAGTCATGGTGTGCCAGTACTCGAGATTCGTTGCACAGTTGACCAGCGAATAGGTGGCTCACTCCCCGCCAAGAAGCCTGCTACACATTGTCTACGTGACAGTGCCCTTATTGATAAGTCCAGGACAGCTTACCAGCATTTCCCCTCGATTGAAGTCGCCGTGCCGCATCTCTCCAGGTCGTGTTTTCCACCGTGATGTTTGCAGCGTCGACATGGTTTTGGAGGTACCGGCTCCAATTGGGGCACTACCGCGGCGAGTTGGAGGCGAGCCAGAAAATGGGGACGGGAAGTGGTCGTCCATCCGACTGCAACACTGCACGCCAAACCGTCGCGAAGCACATACGCCGAGTGCAAGAGTCAACGAGACAGTGCTTGTCCGTCAGTGAAAGAGGAACAGCAACGGGCCCAGATCCCCACCGCGCAACCCTGCCCCGACGCCCGAACCCACAGCGCGCAACGCGCAACCGTGAACGCATCTTCCCCACGCCCATCCATCCTGCCTGACCGCCTCTGCCTACAGAAACACCCGGGTACCTCGCTGGACGCACATCAACATACATGTGCTAAGTGTTCTGCTGCCTGCGATCGATGCGCCGCGAGTGTGCGACCATTGGTGCGCAGTCTAGGCGTGGCAGCAGACGGCAGAGATTTGCCCCAGCCTCCGCCCATCGCAATTGCGCAGACGTCGAGGGACACATAGACAGTGACCTGTCCGTGGGGAGAGGGCCCTGGCCGCTGCATTTGGATGCATGCGTGATATGATCGGGCTTGCATTGTGGTCGTGGTATTCAATCGAGAAACGCTAGCGTGCCTGCTCATCCTCAATTTCACCGCTGCTCGACCGCAGACCTTACATTACGCACGCGACCACCATGGCGGACGAGCATGAGTTCAACGCACAGGCTGCTCGACTCGAGCCAGACCTCAACCACCTCAAGCTCGAGGCAGGCGCGCCCGAAGAGCGTCAAGTAAAAGCAGAACCAGAGTCGCGCAGCTCCACACCCACCCCCCTCTCAGCCATACCGCCCCGGCTCAAGCAGTCACGGTCGCAATCACCCGCCGCCAAAAAAGACGAGTCCGACTCTCCATCGCCCAGCAGCCTACGCGAAGAAACATTAGGCGGGGACATTACGCTTGTCGCCATGCCTGGCAAAGCCCCCAAACTGTCTCGCGCCGCCTCACAGAAGGTCATCTCACGACCGCCGCCGCTGTTTCTCGACCTGCCCGATGCGACGCTCGACGCCAAGGAGACGTTTTCGGTCCTCCCAGAATGCACATACGCGAACAAGCACATTGGCACCACGGATCCCGCGCTCGAGTGCGACTGTGGAGAAGAATGGGACGCCGTCGACAAAGCCAATCACGCCTGCGGAGAAGACTCAGACTGCATCAACCGCGCGACCAAGATGGAATGCGTGGCTGACGGCTGCAGCTGTGGGCGCAACTGTCAAAATCAACGATTCCTGCGGAAACAGTATGCCGATGTGTCCGTCATCAAGACCGAAAAGAAGGGGTTTGGCTTGCGTGCGAACAAGGACATGGCCCCTGGCGATTTCGTGTTCGAATACATTGGCGAAGTCATTGCTGAGCAGACGTTCCGACGACGCATGCAGCAATACGACGAGGAAGGCATCAAGCACTTCTACTTCATGTCTCTCTCCAAGGGAGAATTCGTCGATGCCACCAAGAAGGGCAACCTCGGCAGATTCTGCAACCATTCTTGTAACCCGAATTGCTTCGTAGACAAATGGGTGGTCGGCGACAAGCTCCGCATGGGCATCTTCGTCGAGCGCAAGGTGAAGGCCGGCGAGGAACTCGTTTTCAACTACAACGTCGACCGCTACGGGGCTGACCCGCAGCCTTGTTACTGTGGCGAGCCCAACTGCACAGGTTTCATTGGCGGAAAGACACAGTCAGACAGCGCAACCAAGCTATCACATGCCACTATCGAAGCCCTGGGTATCGATGATGGCGATGGCTGGGACACAGCAGTCGCCAAGAAACCACGCAAGAAGAAGGCCAGCGAGGATGATGAGGAATATGTCAATGATCTACAGCCTCGTTCCCTCGAGGACGACGGTGTGCCCAAGGTGATGGCAGCTTTGCGACAGTGCACCGAGAAGTGGATTGCAGTCAAGCTACTTAGCCGCATACAACAGACCGACAACGAGCGAGTGGGACATCGGATCATCCGCATGCACGGTTACGAGACGCTTAAGAAGACTCTGACCATGTGGGAGGAGGACTTCAATGTCGTACAGCAGGTTCTTGACATTCTTCATAGACTCCCCCGAATCACACGAAACAAGATCCAAGACTCGAAAATCGAAGAGGCCGTGGAGCAGCTGAAGGGATGTCAACATGAGCAAGTCCGAGAATCGGCGACGAAGCTGCTGGAAGCATGGAGCAAGTTGGAGATTGCATACCGAATACCTCGCATCAAGCGAGAAGCGAAGGCCAACACCCCGAATCATACTGAAAACCATTTCGAGCGCCGTGAGAAAGGTCGCGAGCGGTCAAGGTCACGATCCAAATCGCCGTCTTTGATCGCACCCAAAGGCCCTTCGCAAGCATTTCCGTCTGGCCCACGAGGCGTCATCAATGCACCGAGGGGCCCCAGTGGCTTCTTCAATACGCCGCGTCCTGCAAACCGTCCACGGCCCTTCAACCCACTTCCGGCTGGTTGGTTCCAAGCTACCGCCGATAATGGCAGCACGTACTATTACACGCAATCAGGCACAACGCAATGGACGCGGCCTAACCAACCGGCGAACCAACTACCACCCACTGCGTCCAAGGCGAAGGCTGACACGCAATTGCTCCAAGACATCATATCCAGTATCACCGCAAACGCCACGCCTACGGGACCATCAGCATCGACCACTCCCCAGCTTGTTGCCGACGATCACAAAGAGAAGAAGTCGAAAGGCGAAAAGTGGCGCAGCTTGCCTCAAGAGAAGCAAGAGAAGATCTACGAGGCAACGGTAAGACCAGTGCCCCGTGTGCAAGACCGTCGCTGACCAAGCCAGCTGTCTACACATGTCATGAGCGTGGCAGCTCACTACCGTAAAAAGCTTGAGAAAGAGGATATCAAGCGGCTCTCCAAAGAGGTACGTGTTTTGACAAATCTTTGACTGCGCCTGCTGATTAGTCTTCAGGTAGCGAAGAAGCTTGTGCGAGGAGACTACAAATCTGGACGTGTCAAGGACCCTACGGCCAAGCTTAGCTCCCGGCATGAGAAGACTGTCAAGAATTACGTCAAAGAGTTCATGGACAAGGCGGTGAAGAAGAAGGAAGAGCGCGACAAGCAAAAGGCCTCACGACAAGGTGATGGTAAAGCCGAGTCTCCTGCTGCTATGGAGAAGGGTGATAATGAGGTGGACTGGGACGACGATATGATGGACATTCAGAAGGACTTGGCTGCATCGCATGACGTCTCACCTACCCGCTCGACCTCTGAGCTGAAGCGCAAGCGCGAAGGCAACGAAGACCCTACCTCTCCCAAGAAGACTCGCACAGAGGCTGATGACTCCGAACTACAAGCCGTGCCTCCGCCACCTCCACCACCCCCAACTGACGCTCCTTTTGATGCCGACGACTCTTCTACGCTCGACAATCCCAATGGATCGACAAAAGGTCCGATTTTCGAAAACGGCTACCCCAGTCCGATGCAGCTCGCCACGCCCTCAACAAATGGCTCACACCAAACCGACCTCAAGACCGACTTGCATGAGAACAGTCATGGCTCTTGATTCCTTCGGCCTTTGTGAAGTGGGGTATGCGTGCTTTCAATCATCTTATTCTCTTCTTCTGGCATCGATCTTCCCACGTACGGTTATTGTAATTCACCACACGAGAGAAGACATCACTTCTTTCATATATGTATCTTCTCATCTTCAACTAGGTGGCCGGAGTGGTTTCTTAATTGCGTATATGCAGTGTCGCTGTGCGCAAGGATGATTTTTCATCTTCTCATGTAGTAAAAGCTAGCTAGGCAGGCAATACCCTGGAGCGACGGTGGGCGGACTGGAATTGGCGTGAAATGCAGTGGAAAAAGGCGATAGGAGAAAGGAATGAGAACAGGACAAAGCTGGGATGAGAAGGATAGTACAACGGGATATGTAATTCGAAATCAAACCTACATTCTGGAAAACAAAACCAATGTCAAAAACGTACGAAGCAAAACATACTACGAAATCAGCGATACCTGCTCTCTCGACGCGCACTCAAACAGCAACGCGCTTTCCTCGATTCTGCCTCGGCCTCGCCGTCACCCTCTTCGCAATGCCACCCTGCGCCATTGGTTCCGTCTCGAAAGGTCCGAAATCCCTAACATACCACAGAATTTACGGCTCGCCACCCTTGATCTGCCTGTCATCGGCCTCAAAATCGAGCGGCACAATCGTCAATTTATTGTCCACATTATCCGGCATCGTCCACTGATCGACAACAGAATCATTGCACATCCACTGCTTCTCAAGTCTCCTCCTGTTCCGGATCCGATCACCAGGCCTAGGCGCAGACGTCACGCCCGCAACGTAGTGTCCAGCTTCAAGGCTTTCCCCACAATGGTACACGACATGGACGAGGCGGTAGCGGACGGGCGTCGGATCTTCTCCCTGGTAAGTCATATGCTGCGTGATGTCCAACATCTCCGGGACCTCGATGTGGCTTCTATTCTTCCAATTTTTGGGACGGCGGAGAGCTGGAAGAGGCTTCTTCTTCTGCTCTTTTCTCTCCTTGTTCTCCTCCTTCCATGCTTGGTACATCTCGTTGTAGCCCTCCTCGTGGTTCTCGAGCTTCAGCTGCACCTGCAGATATTCGGGTGCGGCGTCGATGGTGCTGTCGCGCTGGAGCTTCATAACTTCCCTGCGGCATTTGGTGGGGCAACCTGCGTAGTTGGCTTCCGTTCATTCGGTGAAGCTGCGGGCAATGGCGGCGGGGACGGTGTATGTGCCGTCGGTGAGGGGCACGACGTTGAAGCCTGCTTCGTCGCCGTGTTGCGAGAAGTAGCGATCGCCGCATTCGGAGCAGGTGATGTACATGGATGATGTGAGCATGACCAGGGACTGAAATTGCTCGTGGCGGAGCTGGCCGTGTGGAGTGCTGTGTGGTGTGTTAGTGATGAAGGTTGAAAAGGATGGAATAGAGGGCTGCTTACCTTTCATCATAGCTTAACTGAATGTGTGAAATGATACGGGTGAGCAGCTCCGCTGCGCATTGTTGATGTGCATGACCGCCAACCCATTTATTGGTCAAGGTATGCAAGGGCAAGATGGCAGGGTCCGTCCATGCAAGTTGTTGTGGTTTAGCACTAATTCCCCCTGCTGCTTCCATATTGTAATGCTGCCAGTAGTGCTCGAAAAATGTCTTCAGGAGACACGGAATACAATCTGGTACTGGCTCGCTTTCGTTCTCACTCTTGCCATCGCTCTCATCTTCACTTTCATCTTCGTTCTCGTCTTCACTTTCGTCTTCGCTCTCGTCTTCACTTTCGTCTCCGCTCTTGTTTTCACTTTCATCTTCGCTCTCGTTCTCACTTTCGTCTTAGCTCTCCTCCCCACTCTCGTTCTCCTTCTCGCTCTCGTTTTCACTTTCGTCTTCGCTCTCCTCCACACTCTCCTTCTCCTCCTCCTTCTCACCCTCGTCCTCGTTTTCCTTCTCAGCCCCACTCTTGTTCTTGCAGTCCCAGTTCTGACCAGGCTCGCGATGTTCCAGTATCCAGTTTAACGAAGCGAGATAGATGAACAAGTGTTTGTAAGGCAGCGAGGCGGTAACAGTACTGTGACCGGTTCCCGAGACCACGAGGCTGCTTGTCGCGGCGCGGGTTAGAGCCTTTGTAAGTCTTCTTGATCCCGTTCGCTGTTGCGATGCGGCTGCGCTGAGCAGGACTTTCGTTTCTGGGCGCCATTGTGATGCTGGGAAGTGATTGAAGCTTTGAGTAGCAGTTGCTAAAGAAGCGTTGTTTGATGATGGACAAGCAGGATAGATGTTTGTTCTGAAGACGAAGAGGAGAGGATTTGGTATGGGGAGGCCATCTGATATAGGAGCAGCAGTCTCAATTCACAGCTGATCATTCTGTCGTTTCTTGTTGTCTTTCTCCATTGTCCTGGCATTATACTATTGTGTCCCATTCGAGATGCAACAAGGACATTGTGCGAAGTGAAAGCAAGGTTTAGAGTGAAAGACCGCACAATGTCTCTTTTCTGCTTGATGCTGCCCACACTAGCATAGATAATATTCCATGATTTAAAAAGCTCTCTTAACAATGCGGATCGTCAACAGTTGGTGTATTGCATCGTATTATTCTATCAATGACCACTGCGCTCGACGGTCGTGGCTCACATTCATACAGCAACACGCTTTCCTCGAATCTGCCTCGGCCTTGCCGTCACCCTCTTCGCAATGCCATCCTCCTCGACAGGCTTGTTCCCCTCCGCCTTTTCTGTCCCCTTCGCCGGTGCCGGCTCTCTAACATGCCACAATGTCCTTGCATTATGATCCGACTCGCTCACATCTTCGTTTGACCAATTGACCGGGTTGTCCGTCAAGACATGACGTTCATTCACTGCCTCCATCTTCCTGACAGCGCTATCGTTGCAGAACCACTGCAGTGGATCAGATCTCGTGTTCCCCTTTCCCAAGAACCCAGCATGCTTCGTATGCACAGATGTGACACCTGCAGCATAGTGGCCCCCTCGAATCAACGAGCCCTGGTAATACACCACATGCAGCAAGCGATATCGCACGGGCTCGAGGTCCTCGATCTGTTCCATGTGAGCGGTCAGGTCCAAGATCTCAGGGTTGTCAACAGGCTTCGTGTTCTTGAACGCCCCTTTCTTCTTGTTCCAGCCCTCGAGACGAAGTTGGATGCGCAGGTACTCGGGTGCGGCTTCGATAACTCTGTCTAGCGTCTGCTTGGCTTTGCGACATTCGTCCTTGCATCCAGAATCGACTTCATCGACTTCGTCCTGGAGCTCGCGCACGATCGCTGCTGGGACGGTGTTGTTGCCTGTTGCTTCGGGGCTGATGATGAGGCCCTTGTCGTGATTAGTCATGGAGAAGTAACGTTAGCCGCAGGTAAGACATGTGGACCACTGTTGGCGGGTGATGGTGAAGAGGGCCTCGAATTGGTTGTTGCGGCGCTGGCCGGGGGCGTTGCTGGAAAGTGATTAGTATGTGGCGTACAAGCTAGTTAGAAGATGAAGAAAGAAGAACATACCTCGAATCTATACTTGATGCGATACCGTTGAGGATGAATTGTATGTAATCATCTACGCATTGTTGGCCCTTGGACTGGGTCCGGCGTTGGGAGATCCTGACTTCCTCCTTGTCCTCGTCTGTCATGGGGATGGTGTACAGCTCCTTCACCTCCTCCAGATCCTCCAAGGAAAGCTCTGCCTTCCCCTCCCTGATTCTCTTCCTATTCTTGTTCTCGATTTCCCTGTTGTTTCTCTCGATTTTCGCATTCTTCTTCCCGGCGACCTTATTTTCCTTCTTTATTCTCTCATTTTATGCTTTTCTTCTCTCCTCCTCTTCCTTGACTATGTCTTCCCAGCCTTCAGGATCACGACAGAACCATCGATTAGACAGATTATGCAGCTGCAAGAGAGCATCGTCGTCTGCGTTGAATGGCAGTGGTTCAGAGCTGTCAGTATGGTCATTGGGATCCATCTGATGCTTCATCCAATATTTCCGGAAAAGGTTCTTCAAAAGACAAGGCACGCATCCTGTCTCAAACGGCCCCATCTTAGCCATTAGATCATCGTTTACAGGTTGATCACGATTTGGATCATCGTCCTTGTAGACCCACTTCTTGCCAGTGGAGCGAGGCGGTGTAGTTTTCTTTTTTTGAGAAGTCGCTGCTTTAGGAGAAGCCTCTGATGTAGGAGCAGTTTCCGGAGACGGGCCATCGTCCTTCTTGGCCGGGGAGTGTTCCATGATCCAGTTAACGAAGCGAGGGAGGTGAGCGAGCGTCTGCAAAACAGCATTGCGATAACAGTAGTTTCCAGGGTTCCCCAGACCACGAGGTTTTGTGTTGCGGCGGTTGTAGCTACGCTTGTAGACCTTGTTGATTGTGTTTGCGGTTGCAACGCGGCGTCTATGAGCCGATCTATTGTCATTTCTGGGAGCCATGGTGTGTTTTAAGTCTCTAACGGAATTGAAAGAGAAGTACTAAGTAGAATTGTTTGGAGACGGACAAGCAGGGTAGGTGTTTGTCCTTAAGCAGAGGTTATGAGGACATTGACTGACTATCCTTCTGATATGATCATTAGAAACCTGAAGAAGAATTCATTGTTTGTTCATTGCCTTTGTTGTTATGGTACTACCCTACTATTGTGGCATGTTTAATGTTCAAAGAGATACAAAGTGTTGGTATCTGTATTTGACGTATTGAACACGGGCGCTGGATTTTGGGTGTTGTGACACAGGATCTGCGACACGTCA
>QVXC01000520.1:0-22069 GCA_003501895.1 Phaeosphaeria sp. A1 3.1a | reverse complement strand
CCACTATCAGCGTAAAGCCGCCACCCAATCTGACTATCCCTCCGCCCGCCGTGCGCGAACATGTGCACAAGGCCGCCGACTTCGTTAACCGCCGCGGCGACACCGCCCACAATGGAATGATACAGCGTGTGGCCGGTGACCCGAAGAGCAGCATGACCTTTGTGCTCAAGGACGACCCGTACAACCCCTACTTCGAGTGGTATCTCCAACAGCTAAAGGAGGGCAAGGGACAGGCAAAGGAGGGCGCGCAGACGGCGATCGACAACAAGCCAAAGGGTCCTCCGGAGCCAGCAAAGTTCAGGTTCTCCGCGCGCATGCCCAATATCAGTGCAAAGGATCTCGAGGTGCTGAGACTGACTGCACTCTATACCGCACGTGTTGGTGAGAACTGGCTCAAGGAGCTGCGCAACCGTGAGGCAGGCAATCCTCAGTTCGAGTGGTTGCGGGTCAATCACAGTTTCTTTGGCTTCTTCCGCTCCCTCGTTGACCAGTACAAGATCCTTCTCGAGGAAGAGCAGACCGTCGAGGCGCGCATCGAAGAGTTGCGACGCAACATTGAAAACCGTTTTCACATCCTCGACCGAGCAAAACAGCGCGCCGAGTACGTCAAGTATGTCACAGCCCAAAAGGAAAAGGAGGAGAAGAAGGCAGAAGACGAAAAGAAGGAGTATGCCACCATCGATTGGCAAGATTTTTCAGTTATTGCTACTGTCTTGTTTGATGAAGCGGATGACAATGCAGAGCTCCCACCACCCGCGCTTCTCAACGATCTACAGTCGCAGTCCCTCGAGCAGAAGGCCGAGGTGTCGCTGTCATCGAGGCGACTCGAAGAGGCGATGCCGGACGAGATGTCGTACTACAACGTCAACCAGTATGGAGCATCACAGCCTGCGCAGCCAGCTTTTCCTATTGCACCGCCTGTTCAGGCGCCCTATGGAGCATATGTGCCACCCCCGATGGATTACAGGTCTCCGGCTGATCGAGCACGCGAGGAGGAGCAGGCAAGGCGACAAGCGGAACAAGATCAGAGGGCTCGCGCACAGGCAGCGACAAGAGGAGCTCCTGGTCGCATCGTCACAGACTATGTTCCCCGCGCAAATGCGAAGAAGTCCAATGTCTCGACAGCCGTGTGCCCTAACTGCAACCAGAAAATTCCTGCCAATGAGATGGAGGAGCATATTCGAAGTAGGCAATCTTTTTTTGTGTCTTATACTTCTTGCTAACGTTTACTTAGTTGAACTACTTGATCCTCGCTGGAAGGAACAGCGCGAGAAAGCCGATGCCCGATACTCGACTACGATTAACACTGTCGACGTTGCAAACAATCTCAAGCGCTTCGCCAGTCAACGTGAGGACATCTATGATGGCGCGTCCGGCATGAATATCTCCCCAGAAGAAGAGGCGCGCAGGAAGAAGGCGGCATTGTCTTACGATGGGCAGCCCGACCCCGCCAAAGACGCTGCTCGCATGGCGCAAATGCAGAGCATGAACGTTCAGGAACAGCTCCGCAGGCTTCATGAAAAGCACCGACAGTGAGCGTAAGTATAGCTTTTCATTTTGGCGGTCAGATTTTGGTTTCTGTTCTCTTCTCGAGCGATAATTTCATTATGGCATTGGGCGGCGTTTATGGAGAGAGTGATTGTGGTGGATACCCGGCAAATGGAGCAGCAGATTAGGTAGACAAAGAGTGGGAGAATCACTCTGTGGCATGATTTACCTACAGATGATGAAAAGTGGTCGAGGTTCTCGGATTTCGAAAGGATTGGGCGTGTGTTTGCCAACGTACCGAGTTTCGTGTAAGATAATGTCGTACAGGCTGCATCATGTGTCCTGTCACACAGATAACAATAAAAAATGTATTGCTGCACCACTTGCTGATTCCCAGGAAATCATGATCATGAAGTGCTCTTGAGGGACTCTGTCGCAGAGCTTCTCCGCTAGTTCGGAGATTCCGCCTCTTCCTCCGACCTATGATCTAATCGGCGACATTTATTTGCCCACTTGCACCTCCACGCATTGTGCACCCCACAGCATGTCATTATCACACGCAGCGAAGGGCGATATGCCACACCAAGTGCGATCGCTGGTACGCAATCCTCGTCTACTTGCATAGTTGGCGTCACCCTCCATACCGTCAGCACGCATACCGACCTCGAAACGACCGAGTCTGCACTCTACCACAATGCATCAGCGCATGACTCTTCGGACATACACGCTATCATCACGCAAGTCGCTGACTGTCCGCTTTAGTACCGATCGCTGCTCAGACAAGGCGGACAATTCGCCGCCTACAACTTTCGCGAATACGCAAAACGGAGAACGCGCGATGCTTTCCGGGAACACAAGAGCGAGACTGGGGAGCAGCGGATACAGGAGCTTGTGCAACACGGATTGAAGGAGCTGCAGGTACTCAAGGTGCGTTTCTGGTATCCTTGCGAGCGCTTGTGGTCGAGACGTGGACATTGTTGTTGCGACTTGCTTCGAGCGTGGTCGCCGAGAGCACACACAATTTCCAAGGCCAACCTGAAGAAACGTGTTCGGCAATGGAAGTAGCGTCGCTGACATGTGGCACAGAGACAAACGGTCATTTCACAGTTCTACCAGCTTGACCGGTTAGTAGTCGAGGGTGGCAAACAAGGCAAGCAGACTGGGGACAAGGGAGATATCGTTAGGCAGACAGAGCATGGGTGAGTGTATCCATCACTTGGAGTATCTTGTTGGACTAATCGAGGTACAGATGGGATTGAGGCATGGAGTAGTGGCGACGAAGCAATGAATGTAGATGTGCGAGCATGTAAAAATACACACACCCCTCTCCAACGACGGGAGCTTGTACACAGAATATAGAACTACGATCTGCATAGAGCACAAAGTTTCTAACATGTGTGCATTGGTCCGCAGGCGAGCAAGAGTGGACATGCCGAGCTTTGAAACGATATTCTTCGACCCAAGTCACGATCGGACCTGATATCTGTATGAGCACCCTCAAAAGAACAGACACTGAGAGTCCATTGGCCTCACGAATGATTCATATTTGTTTGCGAATTACTCGTGGTCTGGCGATTCGGACGCGATACAGCCAGCGAATTAACGGCGCCGACGCACGAGCCACACATGCGCAACTTCACGTTCGACGCGCTTTCCTTCACTGCACCGCGACTTCCCGCTGCAGCCCGACAGCGCATTTGCCCCATCTACCCCATCTCGCCTGCCCTGCACGCTGCCGTTTTTCGAGTGAATCGCGAATCGCCATGGCGCCGGTACGTACCACGACGTCTCTTTCATGTTACTCGACATCCACCTCACTCCTGTTCGCGTCGCGACGCTCACGTGCACGATCTATTCTTATCGCTGCGCATCGCAAATCAAGCGTCGCCTTCATTCTTTCCTTCATTTATCATGCAGAAGAAGGTGATACAGGCTTTGGCTTCAAGCTCGCACGTCGCCAATCATTTCACTATGCCTCCACACTTTTACGCACAAGCTACCAAAGCTTCTTTCGACATCATTCCGCACTCTCACCAATTTGCATCCCCTCGCGAAACATACCTTGAATTAATCGCTCTGGTTGAGTTGCCTTGCTGACATCACGTGGCCAGTTCCGTAACAGAGACCGCTCCAACAGATCTGGACGTGGCCAAACAGAGCATAATGTGCTGGAAGGACTTCCCATCAACCAGTATCGGGAAGCCGAGATCACTGTCGGCGCCAATTCTGGCGACAACAAGCCGATAGACAAGGATGCGTGGCCAGAACTGCCCATGCCACGGGACTCACACATGTTACCGGAGCACTCACAACAGCTACTGCGCGCTGCACGCTCAGGACGAGTCTACAAGCCGCCAGCTCCAATTGAAGATGACAATGAGATGAAAGACGAGGAAGAGGAGCACAAAGAAGTCCAAACCGGCTTCACAGTCAAAAAATATGTCAAAATTGCTCGACATCTTGAGGTTTCCGAGCCAGAGTATTTGGCGAAGAGGAGAAAAGGGCTTCCATCACAATATGTACCAAATGGCATGGCTAGTGTGGCAGCGCCAGCACTGCGGGAGACCAAAGTGAAGAAGCTTGACGCAGAGGGCAATGCCACCGTATACAAAGTTCTTGTCCCTGAAGGACAGGCTGTTCCAGGTGAGATCCAACCTACAGATGCGGAGATGGAGGCTGCGCCAGCAACAGCCGCGCCCGGCACAGTGGTGGAGGGTGTGGGCGTGGTAAATGCACAGGGAGTCGTAGTAGCAGGCGATGTAGTACAAACACCACCCCGCCGAAGGAATCCGCCTTCTGGGAAGAGAAAGCGAGGAGGCCCGGGTCGCAGGAAGAGAGTCAATTTCGTCGAAGGCGCAGTGGCAGAGCAGGGAACGCCGTCATCGAACGTTGGAGGTGATCATCTAGCTGTGCCTGGTGTCAAGCAAGAAGGCGGCTCTGTAGAACCCTCTGATGGTGACACGCCAATGGCAGATGTTGGTGGGGACGATGACGAAGGCTCTGGAGAAGAAAGTTCGGATGATGACGAGCACGACGGTGAACACGCATCACATCCAGCAACACCGGCAACACCGTCGAGACCTGCTACAGCGCCTACCAGCGCACCGAACATCGAGACTACCGAGATTCCAGCTCTCGATGCGGTAGCGCCGATCGAGCCTCCAGCCATCGCCCCAGAAATTACCCCTCAGCCAGCTGTCAAGGACGAAACCTCTGTTCCGCCAGATGCTGTGCCTGAGGAGGCACCCGTCGAAGGCACAAAGCGTGATCCATCAAGTTCCCCAGACCTACCACTGTCAACAGTCTCCCATAGTAGACAGAATTCGCTGCATCAGCTTCCGACCTCAGCAACGACGGACGAGCCCGACCCGATGGCATTAGATACCATGGAACCGATTCCACCACCTCCTGAAATGGTGACAGAGCCTGAACCTGTCCTGGCCCCTGAACCAGTGAAAGAACCTGAGCCAGTCGCTGAGGCGCCCTCAGCGGAACTTGAGCCGACTACGGTCACGATGTCTGGGCCGGAAGCTGTTCCAGTCGTTGCAACCACCTCAGAGAACCCATCTGCACCGCCATCTGAGCCTGACCTTATGGCTAGTTTGGACAGGCATCTTGAGAAGGACAACGAAGAGATTGCAGGGTCTTGAACACTCCGAGATTCCTGCTGAAATCACTCGATGTTAACTCGAATAGCTGCAGTTCTGCGCGAAGCGAACCGGCACTGCTAGGTTGCTTCTTTTTGTATAATTCCTCGTAAGGCGTCTTGATCTATCCTCAAAACGTCAGGCGGCTTTCTTTTTCAACGTACTGGCGTTATTGGAGCTGACACAACTTGGCGCCGGAACCATTGTGTACTTTAGGATACTATACCGATAGAGCTCTACCGAAATCAAATGTTTCGATACACACTTACACGATTTCAAAATGACCTCTCAGAGAATACCACTACGCCTCGATTTGCTGATATTGTGGGCTCACTTGTTGAAATACTTGCTAGGAGGTTGATATGTTGTTTATTCCCGGCGGAACACGTTAAATGTGACAGGACTCTGACAGGTTTGACAGACAGAACGGAATAAACTTTGTACCATACCATCGGGATCTGAGTTGAGACAACTTCACTAAACAAGATGCATTTACCTCGTTAAATGGAAGCGAATGTTCTCCGATTCACTAATGCTACTCGATCTTTCTCGTTGTCGCCCCGTCGGGTATGTAAGGTACCGATTATCTCTACCGACACCCCTCATTGCCCCGATACGTCATCGCTTAAGTTACTCCCGACGGAAAACATCACATAATCCTAATACCTCACCGTGATAGCATCGGCGTAAGTTCGCAGACAGCGGAAGGGATAAGACATCTCCCCAAGGCTAAAACTGGCAATCGCACATATAAGACATTGACATTGGGACTTGGGCTGCGACTTGTGATAACTGCTTTCTAACCTACACAATACCATTGCACGTCAATTGAACCAGGAAACATCAATATCGTACTCAAAAATGCCTTCTATATCCGAAACGGTGTCATCCCATCGCCCCGACCTCGCATCGTACGAGAATCTATGTACGTCTCATCTCCATCCTCGTATCCTTTCAATCGCCCCTATCCCTCATACGACGTGATAGACAAACACTTCCACGCCAACCCCGAGCTCTCGTTCCAAGAAGAGGCCACCGCCGCCTCCATTGTTTCGCATCTCGAGTCGCTGGGCGCGTACGAGATTCACGCGTCAATTGGTGGACATGGCGTGGCTGCTGTGCTCAAGAATGGAGATGGCAAGACGGTGTTGCTGAGAGCGGATATTGATGCGTTGCCGGTGGCGGAGAGGACGGGGTTGGAGTATGCTAGTACGAAGAGGATGAAGGACAGAGAGGTGAGATCTCGATGCATTCAAGGATTGTGTGTGAGACGTCGCTGACTTCGCATGATCTATAGACTGGAGAGGAGAAGGGCGTCATGCATGCTTGTGGACATGATATGCATATTACTGCTTTGCTTGCTGCTGCGGAGACGTTGGCGAAGGCGAAGGAGGCGTGGAGTGGGACGCTCATTCTGGTTTTCCAACCTGCGGAAGAGAGGGCCGGTGGAGCGCAGGCCATGGTTGATGATGGGCTGTATGACAAGGTTCCTCTTCCGGATGTTGTTGTAGGCGCGCATGTTATGCCTGAAAGAGCGGGTGTTATTGGGACGAAGCGAGGTTTGATAGCGAGCTCGGCAGACTCGTTCCAGTATGTATATGGTCGCAGGGTGCTCGTTCATTTGTACTGATTTCGTTCAGGTTGAAGATCGGAGGACGGCAGGCACACGCTTCTACACCGCATAGAGGTGAGCTCCAGTCTTTCGCGTGCTCTTGTTTCTCAGAAGCTAATCAAGTGCAGGCATCGATCCTATTGTGCAAGCTGCATCGACAGTCACCCGCCTTCAGACCATCGTTGCTCGCGAAGTGGATCCTCTGGATTTTGCAGTGGTAACAGTGTCAGCCTTCCACGCCGGTGATGCCGAGAACATCATTCCTGAAGAAGCCAACCTCAAGCTTAATATCCGTACAGCTCGCCCAGAGACCCGAGACCATGTACTCAAAAGCGTGAGAACTATCATCGACGCTGAAGCTACGGCTTCGTCCAACCACACCCAGCCGGTCCTGACGGAAACCACCCGCTTCCCCTTCCTCTTCAACGATGCCGACGTGACCGGCGCACTCGAGAAGTCTTTCGCCGATCACTTCAAGCCTGGAAAAAATAGCTATCAGAGCGACATTGCTCGACTGCAAGGTAGTGAAGACTTTGGCATCTTGGCCACTGCGATCGGGAAGCCGAGCTGTTTCTTCTTGTACGGCGGCGTTGACCCCGAGAAGTACGATAAGGCGGAGAAGGAGGGCAAGATGAAGGAGATGCCGGGCAACCATAGTCCATTCTTCGCACCAGTCATTCAACCGACGTTGACGAATGGCATGGAGGGATATGTTGTTGCTGCGCTGACATTTCTGGGTAGGTAGAGAGGGATAACATCGTACGCTAATGATCATGCCCCACTCCATTGCGCCTTCCTGAGTGATAGTGAAAGCACGGTGCACGTCGCGTGCACGAGCTACTATAAACAAGCAGACCATCGAGAATTAACTCTATCGCTCCACCTCCACTTGCAGACTCGTCAACTTACTAAACCAACTATCCACCACACGCCCGAACTCACTTTGCAACACCGGCACCAATGTCGTTCCGGAAGCTCCCTACGGAGCTGGACGCCAAGATCGCGAGTCATCTTATAGGCGACACACAGACTTTGAGCGCCCTGTCCAAGGTCTCGAGATACTACCGGACTGTCGCAGAGCCTTATTTGTACGAGAAGGTGGATTTCAATGATATGGAAATGTAGCACCTTGGGTGTTTGTTGAGAACCATGATCGATCGCAACACAGTTGCTTCGTATGTTAAACGCGTCATACTTTACGACATCATGACATCTCAACAAAAGGAGATGGCCGATCCGGACGAATACAAGCGGCAGAATGACGAGAAGATGTGCACAGAGATATGGGCGAGAGTCGGCCAGATCATAGGGCACATCAACCATACCCTGCTCCCCATCATGGAACCTTCCGCGGTTGCGAAATTCGCCTACTGTTAGACAGGTGACCTGTGCTCAGAGCGCTGGAAAGAGTGGCTGGCTGCACTAGTTCTCATCTTCGCCAACAACCTGGAAGCGATCGATCTACGTGTGGTGTTCTCTTCGCACAAGACAATTCGCGGCCTGCTGCAAATGCCTCCTTCAGGCGCGAATCATCCATTCCAGAAGCTCAAGGAACTTTCTATAGATAAACTACCAGTGCCGTTGCAGCTGGGTAGTAGCATCCTATGTTCGCTTGAGCATCTCCGTATTAGAACGATGGGCTCTCAAGATAATCAATTTGCGAGCTTCTCAACACTAACAGCATTGCTGCCGAGCGGATCCAATCCAATGCTGACCGATCTGCACTTGTGCGAAAATGACTTCACACCTGAGAAGCTGCAAGCCATCGCCTCGTCACCGGCCTCGATAAACATCAAGAGACTCAGGCTGGAGGACCATCGCCTTCGTTCGACCTTTTATGGTCCAGATTGGAATTTCAACGGCTTCACCAGCGTTTTGGACAATTATCTACCGAATCTCGAGGATCTGACATGGACGGGTCATTGGAGAGTCACAGGGTGTGCGGAACTGGCAGATTTCCGAAACCTGCGTCGACTACGCTCACTCCAGCTCGCATACCAGGCTTTGACACCGGAGAAAGGCCAGATTCCTCGAGCTCTGGCTCAGCCACAAGAAGTTTTTCCACGGGATCTTGAATGTTTGATAGTTGAAAGGATCTTTGTTGAGGATCTCACAACCATATCAGAAAAAATACGCACGTTCAGCGATACCATGATCTCGACAACAATTGCCGATCTACTCTCAGGATTCTCTTTGAAGCGCTTTGAAATTCATGTCTGGTCGTATAAGAAGCCGGAAATCAGCACCACGACCCTCACTGCCTTGCGGCATGTCGCAGATAAGATGTTCAAGCTTGGAGTAGAGATGGAAGTGTACGGCATGACGAAATGGCGGCGATATGGGCATCAAACTACCCTGTTGGTCAAGAGAGGATTCACTGCACAATTACTCTAGTCATCCCGACTGCCATGGATTTGTTCTGGTCCAGCCGAACAAAGATTGCTCAGGCTGCCGCGGGCGGGCATACTAGCGCGGCAGAATCAGGTCCAACACCCCCAGTTCCTGTAGAACGTCACGCTGCGGCGATCAATACGCCTGCACTGGCTTTCAGTAGCGAATAGAAAGCGTTATATTCAAGTCTCTCACTATGTCTCGTGTCATGAGTGATTTAACTTCTTCTTCTCTGAGATCTGAGATAGACCATGGACACGAATGAATGGATTACGGCATCTGAGGAGCTTGCAAAATGATCTTATTACAAGGACCTCACGGACCCATATTGATTGCATAACAATGGCAATTATGTCATCTTGTCTCATTCTCACCTTCACTATCTGATCACTTCCGCATTGAACGAGCTGGTGACTAATCAGGTTCAAGTTTCAGTGTGGAAGCAGATATCATGGATTATTGAAAGTGGCAGAAGGAGTCCTGGGAATACATATTTCTTCGATGGCGATCAGATCTGAACGTATTGTACTGCTATGTTCATGGCCAAAGCATCTGCGTGAACGAGTGTTTCCGACATTGCGCCCACCCATGACTACCATCCTCTCCTTCTGTTCCTATATTTCCATTTCATCGTAGTGGAGACGTCTAGGCTTCCTCATAGCCGAAGGGATCGAGGTCGACAGTGTCGTCGCTATTGGCGGCGTCAGAACATGCATCTCTTTCTTTGTCAAAGTTACTCACGCAGGTGCCGCAGCTGGCACTGCAGCAGCGATGGCAGAGCCAACCATCATGGCGGCAAAGATGCTAAAGTACTTGGTGAAGAGCATAGTGATTGGCAAGACTTGTCTTGTTGGACGGTAGCAAATGTCAAATGAGTAGCGATAGTGAGCTGTGTGTTGGTTCTCGAATTCGACGTTCGTGACGTGGTACTTATACTCCGAGAATGTTAATGATGAAGTCCTTGACCAGCTCCTCGGTAATTAAGAACGGTATGCCGACTATCTCGGTCGGTGTTCGCAATCACGATCACGTTACCAACACACGTCCTGGTTCCGGGGTGTGTACGCGCGGTTGACATGCAGCTTCAATCACATTTTTTAGACTTGGTTAGTGTCAAAAACGGGTGCATGGTGGCTGATAGCCCATTGGGAGGAAATGATGCTTGTCTCCAACCACTACCTTGCCCAATACCAACCATCACCTGAAGTCCTGACTGCACGTCCGGCAGATTACAAATACCCTTTGTCTTGTATGTACATGGCCGAAGGATTCCGTCTATGTAAGAAGTGGGGTATAATTCCCCTTGTTTAGTCGAGATGCTTTTAACATTATGCACTATTGTGGAGATCAGCACTGGGCGGTAGCTTCGGTAGGTTGGTGGCCACTTTCATTGCTTAAGCACAACTGCAAGATAACCGTAATGATCCTGGCATCGGGCTTTTTGTTACTTTGGGAACTTGCCTCGGGAAGTGCCAAGTATTGCGATTCTAGCAGTGGTTCAGGCATTGTGCAAAATGTCCATGTGTTTCGCGCCAGTGCACGCCACTCTTCGTTCGATACTCCGTCTGCTCTCTCTCGACACACGTCACCCACCGGCTCTCTTTCACAGCAAAAGTCAACGCATATACCAGATCCGAAATGTCTACCAAAACGTTCGCAGGCAGTTCCTCATTGATCTTGACCTTGAGTCTACTGCTCTCGGCCATTTTACCAAGCCTTCCACAGCCATGGACATTCACACCTCTCCAGCGCTTCTATTCCAAGCTTCAAGAGCCGATCGTATCTACCCAAGTCCTCTCTGTCGATCCAATGATGCTCTACCTCCACGATTTCCTCAGCCCCTCCGAGATCCAGCACCTCCTCACCCTAGGCGCCCCGCTCTTCCAACGCTCCCTCATCAAAGACGGCACCGTCTCACCCTCCCGCACCTCGGAATCCTGCTTTCTGCCAGGTAACGACAGTACCGTATCTCTCATCAAAACGCGGGCTCACCACCTCCTTGGCGGCCTTGCATACGACGGCCTCGAAGCGATCCAGCTTGTGCGCTACTACCCTGGCCAGAAAGTCAACCTGCACTACGACTGGTCGAAAGAGCCTAAGCTCGATCGCCAGGGCAGGAAGTATAACAGATTAGCGAGTTTCTTTGTATACCTCCAGGATGAGTGTACGGGTGGCGAGACGTGGTTCCCGAATGTGACGATCTCGGAGGCTGGGCGTCTTGGGCGCGAGAGGATCAAGCAGGGGCATGATGGTAGAGGAACTAGTTTTGTGGCAAGCAAGGGAAGCGGACTGTTCTGGATTAACTTGGGGGGTGATGGCACCGGGGACCGGAGGACACTGCATGCAGGATTGCCTGTGCGGGAGGGCCTTAAGGTTGGGATGAATGTGTGGGTTAAAAAGCTATTGTGATAAATTGCGTGGTGGCGTATATTCACCACTAAGCCTCGTGTGCTAGACATGTAGGAGTCGTAAGCTGGTACGAGGCCATGAGTATAGGCTAGTAGGTGGGATGGGACACCGAGTTGTTGTAGGTTAATTGTTTACCCAATGAGGAATATGGTCGGAACCGCACGCATCCTACCGCAGCTACAACTTTATGCAAGGCTGCGGCGTGGTCATGTTGTACAATGATAGATGCACCCAATCATTACACCTCTCTGCTGAGTCATGCGACACAGCCCCAGACATCGACCAACAATTGATGTGCATCTAGACTTTCAAAACCGGACAGTAGACTGGGGCACATGCAATAGTGCATCTTAATCACACACATGCGCTGTGAAATGGAACATCTCGGGCGTACTGTGAGTGGCGTTGTGCTTGCTAACAATCAAGCAGGGCGTAAAGGAGGTAAGCTACTGACCAAGATGATGAGCGAAGGATTCGAAGTTCATACGCGGTAAGACGTGCAGTATCGATATCGTTTGGGAGACTTGCATGGCACGGCATATGCCATAGAATCACCAAAACTTCTGATAGTCAGTGATCCCCAGACCTCTACCAGTTGCATCCTACATTTCTTCGTCCATCAAATCTCCTATTGCAAAACAGCCCTTTTTCACTGCAACGAAAACACTTCATGAAGTTTTTGAGCTACCGAGCGCTATCGATGGATTCAAAAGAGTCGCCAGCTTCCCCTTCTCGCACATCGTCCGACTTTGACTATCAAGACGAACACAACACTTTCCTCGGATTCAAAAAACGATCCAACGATCGGAAGCCACGATATGTTACGATCGTGCTTGTGCTGGCTTTGCTAGCATCGAACGGAGCATGGCTGTTCCACGAGAAGAAACGTTCATCCGAGCTGCCGATGGACTTTCACGCACATGGTGAGGAACTGATCACATCATGATACTACTCAAATTAGTGCATGCTAATTGCCGGCAGCTGAACATAGAACAATTCTGCGCTCCCAACACTGGGACACTCCATACTCCGGCGACAATAAGACGGAGACAAATGCACTATGGCAAGGCTTGTTTCCAGGTCAGCACACCACAACTCAAGATATATACACCCAACCAGGGATCAAGAGCTAACATCCTATTTCCAGATGGCGCCGGCTTAGTCCACATTCCGCGCTCCTACGCCGCCGAACTCCAAATTCCCCAAAGCGTGCCCTACAAAGGCAACGTCTCAGAGCGCACGTACTTCGTCGCCGCGTATCACAACATTCACTGTCTTGTACGTCAATCATGGCCCCCTAGCTCCTCCACCTGCCCGCGCATCTAAGCTCCATTATCTCCTCCCTCCGTGCTCACAGACGTCATCTAGTCCGTCATCCGCGCCGCGCTCTACCATTTCGAAGAAGGCGTGCCGCAGACAGTACCCATTATGCACACGCATCACTGTCTAGACTCGTTGCGGCAGGACACAATGTGCCATGCTGATAAGACGCTGCTGTATACTGAGAACGGGAAGGTGTTTGGCGATGGCCAGGTGAGGGAGTGCAGGGACTGGGATGCGCTGAATGAGTGGATTTCGATGCACCATGTTGATCTTTAGATGTTGATGTGGGATTGGGGGTGATGTTGGGCAGCGATGTGGATTTGGCCAATGCATTCAGTGAATTGTGTCTTGGAGGGGATGTGGACTTGTTTATTCGACACTCGCTACACGCGAGGCATAGCATGAGGAATCACCATATGGTCGCAACGACTGAAGGTGTCTGTGATCTGATCTTGCGACGTGAAGGCAACATGCATATTGAATCACACTGTCAGCGGTCACAAAGATGGATAAACACACCAATTCTTGAAGATGTCAAGCTTTGTCATCCAATTTTCACATGTAGCAATATGTTGAGAAGGGTATCATTGATTCATTACATTAATATCGTCTAACGCAGTCTTCTCTAAGAAGAGAAAATCGTAAGGGTATCTGTGGAATTGTCGTACTCAGGCTTGCACTTCTCCGTGAAGCCACTGAACATCTCTCCTCTGCTCTTCACAAAGTCGTCAAAAGCACTGCTTGGGCAGCTCTCTCCAGGCCCATCAGCGCATTCCAGCGGCTGAGGGTCCTGGTTGACAAGGACGCGGACGTAGTCTCCAGAATCATAGCCGTAGCTGTCGCATGTCATACGCTCGATGGCGATGTTGCTGAGGAATGGCAGGATCTTGGAGGACTTCCAGGCACGGTGGTGGTTCGGCTTGGTCAAGGGCATTGTAGCGTTGACGTCTGCAGGGCCAGCTGGTGCAGAGTTGTTGAAGATTCCGAGAGTGACCATGACGGCGGGAGGTAGTTCGCGGTGGGTGAACGCAACGTAAAGGTCTTGCGAGCCGTTGCCCTTCAGGCTGTTTGCTGCAGCCTCGAACCATGGCCAGCCAAGCACTCCGGAGATCTCGTTGCCGTAGCCTGCATTGTAGAAGTACATAATATCGTTCATGTACTCGAAGGATAGCCAATCGTTCTGGGAGAACAGGTCCAATGAGCAAAAGGGCGAAGAGCCACGGATGACGGTCTCGTAGCCACAGAGTTGGAACCTACAAGGCGATGTCAGCTAAGGCTTAGAATTGAGCCAACACGTAACTACTTACATGGCTACCACATCGTCGTCGGTGAAGTTGAAGCCGGAAGTCAGGTCTTGCAGACGCTCCATAATTGGCTTCGTAAATACAGATTTGTATTCCTGTAACAGTCAGCATGTGTAACAATCGTGGTTGTGTTGTGACTTACGGAGGACTGGTTGCTACCGTACGATGAGCTGTACTTGGGGCATCCCTTGTAGGGCGTCAAAGAGTCGGCACCGCGTGCTTTGTCTTCGCGAACAGAAACGATCTCGGTCTCGTTGCTCTGAGCCACCAAGCCGTCGATGAATGAGCTGGCAGAGAGCTCGGTACGTTCGGCTGTTGACGTCCACACCTTGCTTGGGCTTTTCAGGCCGGGGTAGCGCAGATGAACATCTACACCGAGCTTGTACGACTCGAGCATGCCGATTTGGGTCAGATCTTCCAGGTCCTCCTCCTCGATGGGTGACTGCCATTTGGCAAGGAAGTCGAGTGGTCCCGCACTTCGCCAGTCGACAGAGGAGTTCTTCAACTTCTCAACGAAGGGCTCAATGTACTCCTCAAAGTCGAAGTCGTTGCCATAGATAGCGGCATGTCGAACGAGCATCTGGACGTTCGTGACATTGCATCCTTGTGGGGCCTTGGGGTCGAGAAGCGGCTCCTCGAAGTATGGGGCAATGCCAGCCAAATGGGTCAAGGGATCGAAGGAAGAGGCTGCAATAGCAACGGTAGGCAGAGCAACAGCGAGGACGCTTGAGGAGAAATGCATCGTGGAGGTGACCGAGGACGAAGACGTGCCATTGTTTGTGGGTGTGGCGCTCTCTTTTGAAGGAGCCGCACCGAGTGGCACAACATGTCATCACAGCACAAAAAAACATGGATTGAGACGATCGGCATCCAAATACAGGCTTTACCACGTACAGATGCACGGTACCTGAAGATGACGATGCTGTGGAGTAGCGGCTCAAGCGTTCTTGGTCAGAGCTTGCGCGTCGAGGCGCCTGAGTCGGCCAATTTGCCAACAACTTGTTCCCAGTTTGGCGGCAGCACAACGCATTTGGGATGCGATCGACGCACAATTGAACAAACAAGCTTCCCAAGGCGGGCGCACGGCAAGACTAGCTTTGCCAGACTCAGCCGCTTTTTTGTTTGCATCGTCTTGGACATAATAAACTTAAAATCGCGATGGGAAATGTCGATGGTGGTGCTGAGAACTTTGGTCTGACGTCATTCAGGATTTCGATCCCCAGCCCAAGGATCGCGACTGATCCTAGTAATAATCGGCTCAACAGCATGGTCATACTGGTCGACTTCTTACCAGGCTGCAATATTGAAAATCGCATTTTCCGAAACAAGTTTCCCATTCTGCCGGTGTGCCAACATGGCATTCCTGGAGATCGCAATCAGACTCTCGAACGTGGCCTGGTCTAAATAACCTCCGTGCAACATCCAGCAATCATTGCATTAAGAATAATGATGCAAGAGTCCTTATTTGACTCCACGATATCACGATGAGGTCTCTTAGACATTACTCTTGAAGTGCATCTTCCACAACCGGCGATGCTTGTGGACAGACTGGAGGGAAATAAAGAAAAGCTATACGGATCAAACCGAGCTTGAGGACACGCAGGCGGTGTACATGCAATTGTTGCCTACGCTAAACACATTTGAGAGCGTTGTTGCCGGTTTGACCCTTCTAACGTGGCCACATCCAATCCTCAAAGCGCTCTCGCGAAGTCCGACGTCCAGTCTCATCATCCCAGTATTCTCTCAGAGCGCCACCATGTTCACGATGTCCAATCTTCTGAATGAGAGCATGGAGACTTGGATTTGGGCGCCATTTTCTGACAGCCCACCAGATCTGGCGAGCTTCAAAATTCACCTCTCCAGGGTCAGCGAGGAACGCAGCAGGGTATTGGGGCCTCGTGTACGCCAAGCCCCACGCAAGGTCGTACTCATTCTTTCCATATTCGGCACTAAGCTCGTCAGGATTGAAATACTCGAAGTCCTCATAATCATAGTGGTCTGGTCCAGAGCCAACACCAGAGATGTCCCATTTCAACGGTGACCAAAGGACAGCGCGCACCAACTTAGGCATGTTTGTCGCAGCTCTAGCAAAGCTCTCTAGGAATGGCTCGAGGACGTCATTGTTGGGCGACACTCGGTATTGAAAGTGATACACAGTTTCGAAAGCGCGCGGACACTCTTCTTCAAAATCCCAATGCTCTTCGTCATCGTCCGAGGTCACTTCATAGGGTGGATAGGCCTTATCACCCAGCTTGTAGCCAGTCGATGCGTGACCCTCCCCTCGAGGGCCTTCGAAATACCAGGATCCACTTGGTGTCACTTTGTGGAACATGATTGAAAGGAACGCCAAATTTGGCCAGACGGGGGAGAGCCCATCTTCGGGCCAGAATAAACTATCGTCGACTTGCACGCGGAGTATGAGCGTTCGAAGATGATAAGTGAGGAGCCGGAGGCCGCAACTGAAGGGATCCTTCCTTGCGGGCAGCACAAGGTCTGGCATAGGCTTGGTCTGATCAACCTCCTCTTCCAATCTCGGTGAACCGGGTGGTCCAGTGTCCCAATCTCTGCAGAAGAAGTCTATCAGCCGCAGAGTACCAAGCGATTCAGGTATTTTGGCTAGCATGACTGCTTTGCTGAAATCGTGCCTGGTGTCGCGACGCGGCCCATCGTATTCCCAGAGCACTTTACTTGCTGGCGAGTCGTCGTGGCTCGGAGTCCATTCGTCGTGACCAGTGTTCCAAGCGACTTTCTCGACATTTGGAAAATGCGCGATGCAATCTATCATGATTCGATAATCGAGTTTTGCGCGCGTCACGTCTCTCTCATACTCGAGCAACTTGAAAGAGAAAACAGACAGCAGGTCAGGTAGAGACTCGTGCTCAAGTAGGTGGACCCTCCAAAGATCGTGCTCGCGGTGGAAACACACATTGCCCACGACTTTCTGCATGGGACGATAGAGGCCAAGTTCGTACTTTCCCCGATTCCTTATCCCTGCGATGTCTTCCGTCTGCTTCAGTGTTGCAAATAAACTTTTGACTTGCTCGGTGAACATGATGTCTTTCTTAGTTACCTCCTCGGCAGTCTCGCGGCAACTGGAGTCTTCCTCAACTATCAGATCGGGAAATTGTGTTTGGTATAGGATGCGTTTGACGTATCGCAAGCGAAATCCGCGATATTTCTTCATAATGTTATGCTTGTTTTCATGTGTGATCTCTATATCCCGGGTCCTATATTTCTCGGCGTGTTCTTCGGCAGCTTGTCGAAAGGTTGTTGATATGTAGTATGCAGTCTTGAGATCTTCCGGAGCCAGATAGCTGCATATCCGGTCTGCTAGTTCTTGTGGAAGGCTCATCGTGATTTGAACATGGACCCAGTAACAGGAGTAGTGATCGGGGCTCTTGTATAGCCCGTGACCATTGTAGTACAAAACTGGTCCGATTAGCTCTCAGTAAGAAGTTGATTGAAGTAGGAGTCAATGCAGAAGCAACATAACAAAAACGATCTGGATTAGGCGGCACAGCGATGTGGCACAGCAACAGCAGTAGGCAGTAGGATCGAAATAGATTTGCTACTGCTACTGCGGAACATCTGTCCCCAGCGTACTTGTGAAAGAAGCATCAGGATCGAATTGATGGATGTAAGACCCGGACTTGACCCATCTGATTGGAGCAATGCAGACGGGGTTGCTTGAGCCTTGAAGTCTGCCAGCGAAAGAGCACTAGTGGGACGCTTGACCTAGTTCGGAGCTAGCACTGGTTCCAAGTCACATCTCGAACAACATCGTCGCCTTTACAACCCTGGAATCGATGCACAATACTCAAAGTGAATGACACCTCTGTGTCCACAGTGAATTCGAATTGGAGGCACGATGCGTGCAGATGCCCGTCAGAGACACAGGAAGACATCCCGCAACACCAGCAGAAGCCCGCATGCAGGGCATTACAAGAAGCTTCTCTGGTTCAAACAACCCTGTCAGTGGAAGGAATGCGCAAATGGGACTTTGACTAACAAGCTCAGTTCCCGATAACTATACAGACGAGGCTACGTTCCTCGACCACCTCCAAAGGAATCCACGCCTGCAGCCTTACGAGTTCTGGTCGTTGATGTCAGATGCCACAATCATCGTGCAACATCTGGCATCCGTTGCCATCTTCTGTTGTTGTTTCGTCGCCATCTTCCATGGCAGAGTCTCACCCGTTGCTGTTGTGGCATGGGCAAGCTTGGGCACGGTCATAGCATGGGTACTGTGGGATTATTGGATGGGACGTGAAGCACAAGTCCATTCGTCTACCTCTACAGATGCCAACTCAACAGGCGATGCGACCTCGAAGAAATTCAAAAGTACACCCAGAAGTCAGCAACGACTCGCGACAGCCAAGTCCGCGGCTTTGATCTATGCTGCTCTGCTTGGCTTGAGTCCCATTCTGAAGTCATTGACACGATCTACGACGAGTGACTCGATCTGGGCATTCAGCACGTGGCTACTTCTGATGAATGTTGCCTTCTTCGACTACAGTGGAGGACCAGGTGCACAGTGCGTATTGCATAAGACTCAATCGCCTCTATATCTGACGAGTATTGCAGACTACCATCATCCATGTCCACCAACTCTGCCATGATGGCGTCAGCCGTCCTCGCATCTCGACTGCCATCAACCACTCATGTTTTTTCGCTAACCCTCTTCTCCATCGAAATCTTCGGCCTCTTCCCCATCTTCCGTCGGCAATTGCTTGTCCAATCGTGGATGAGCCACCTCCTTCTCACCATCCTGCTGACCATGGCTGCATGGGGCGGTGTTTTCGTTACGCTGACAGGCGGTGGTCGAACAGCATTCGTGACAGGCGTCGTACTAGGCTGCAGCTTCACTCTCTTGTGCATGGGAATCTGCAGTTGGTGGCTCATCGGGCTCCAGAGATATAAGAACGAAATTCGCGGTCCTTGGGATCCAGCAAGACCCGTCATCCGGCAGCGCTGGGATTGAGACCCTTAGTTGTCGGTTCTGTGGCGTTGGGGCCGCAAGACTCATACTCTGACCACGAACAATGTCCGCTGGTAGGCCAAATCTCTCCATCGGACTTTTGGCAAGGACCGTTGAGCCATTTTCCGTCGATACGTCTTCGCAGATGCGTCTCAGAGACAACTTCCAGATGAAGTCTTCCATCTTTGCGGACCCATCGAATAACCTTGGCGTCTGAGGATGCTTCTACACATCTCCACATGCGAGGGATGAGATCATCAAATTCAACGTCGTCTGCTCCAACGAAATGTGCCGGCGACCACGGGTCTCGTCTTGCCATTGCTTGCCCTTTACTAGCGCCCACCACAACGATTCGTTCCAGACCTCGCACGTTGGCCAACAGCTGCCTGAGCAACTTCCACAGCTCCAACCGGAACAAAGGGATTCTTGGCCATGATTCGAAGTTCAAACGTAGCGTTCTCAGTTTCGGAGCATCGGCATGCAAAGATCTGATGCTCTTGTTACCGGCACTCGGTGCCCAGGCAAGATACTGCTTCCACTCGCGGGCAAGACGATCGGAGTGAACGTTTCGAACATCGATTTCGATATCGTGTACACTTTGGCGGTAATCTTCCTCGAGCCCATTTAGGAAAGTTGCTGCGCTGTCAATGGTCGTGAACCTGAAGTTGTTCCTGGTGAACAGTGGCCGTCGGTCCACCTCATGATACAGCCTGCGGCATGTCTGCAACAAAGCGACGCCAAGTGACGAAGCAGCCTTGCTTGGGACCCGATCAGTGGTCGTGGGATCCGTAATTACATGGTCGGAAGTCAAGCACAGTCCGAAGATCTGGTGTTTGATTTCAGCAGGCAGACTAAGAAGTGCTGATTGCGGTTGAAGGTTCTCCGGAGGCGCAACGAATGTGGAAAACATGATGAAAATTCTGTATATGGCTTACTGACTCCACATCCGACAGGCGGCACAACCTATATAAAGAGTCGAAAAAGCATGAATCACATCTTACACGTGCACGGGTGCCATCTACCGTACTGACCCTCGACTCGTGGCGCTGCATGGGTGGGCTAGGGATGTTTTCTGGACCGAGCGGTGCGTCTGACGCACATAGGGCCGACATTGCTGTCCCAGTCCAGTTAATCACACGCATACTTTGATCAGTGGAAGTTCGTTATGTTCCGGCGGAAAAAAAGTCTGATAAGCGATCTGAACAGGGGCGGTGAAGCTGCCGACTGAGTCCGGCCCCACTTCGCGAGTGCGATGAACGACTCTGAAGACGTCTTGCCAGTGTAGCTCTGGACTCGAGCGCCCAACATGGTCATGTTTCGGCAGCATTAGGGAACTCAGCTTAGACGCCATGGCGCACGATAACGAGATCTCAACAAGATGATGTGACGATATCGTGTGGACATTGGTCGAGCAGAGACTTGGCCTTCAGCGGCTGACGACAGGCTGACAAGCCATCAAGCGAAGCGGTGCATCAGCGTGATGTCTCTGTATAAACTGTGGTAGCTTTCGCTTAAACGTAGGCTTCGAGAGGCGCGCGCGTCGAAGGTGCAAGATGTGAATGCATCACCTACTTTCATGTGCGGATTTCAGCCCCCAAATCAGACGAGAGCTCGCGCTACGATGGCACAGAATCACCAGCCATCGCAATTTCGTGCAAACTTCCCCAGAGAAGTGGGCACAGGCGATGCTCCTAGGCCAAACATCCCAATTCCTTGACTGATATAGTATTCATGTCACTCCGACCAGACGACAGATCACGACGCTCGCGGTCCAAATCGCCTGGACGCGAGCGCTCACGTTCTCGGAGCCATGTTCGAGAGCCTTACGGTGCAGCTGATGCAGCAATCAGCCCCCAATATGAGCTTAGGCAGCCGGGTCAGCCATACGCGACGTGAGTAGAAGATTGGGGAAGCCTGCATACCCCAGAAATGTCTCGCATCGACGCAGAAGAGAGCTGAGAATATGGCCGCCAGACCCTCGAATGAAGCCATAACCATGGGCAACTACGGCGACCTGCCACCTGAGCAGCGGCCTGGATACTTTGCCAACGGCCAGGGCGCATCGTCGCCGGCCGTCGCCTATGCGCCGCACGGCAATGTCCAGTACAGCACGCAGCAGTTCGCATACACCAACGCGCCCGCCTCGGGAGGGCAACCTGCACCTGCGCGAAACCCGCCCTCGCAAGGCGGCGGCGGAGGAGGCTATGGCTATTCGAACCCGTCGAATATCACATACACGTCCAAGCCTGTTGTGCCGACAACGCAGCAGCCCGCCGTGAGGCATACGCAGCAGACATCGCACCAGCTGTACGCTCAGCAGGCGCATCCCCAGTACACTGCTTCACCGCACGCATCGCAGCCCCCGCCGCCTCCACCACCGCAGTCTGGATACCCGCCGCCGCCGATTGGCACGCATTCGCCGCACCCACAAGACAACCAGCGCGCACCGCCGCCGCCGCAGTCGGGCTACTCGACCACGCACGATGGGCGCAAAGTCGTCGAGATGGTCCCTGGCGGCGGAGGGAAGCTCAATGCCCCGCCCTCGCCAGCCATGCGCCCGCACAGCCTGTCTGTGAGTGGCAGGCCCGACGGCCTTACGCCGCGCATGGACAGGCTGTCAGTCAGCGGGAACCGACCGGACCTGCACACGATCGTGCCGGGGGGGATGATGGGCGGTGGCATGCCGCCGCCAAGTCCGCTGCTCGAAGCCTACCACGGCACATATCAGTCTATCAGCCCCATGCCCCAGGCCATGATGCTCAACGACGACGACCTCGACCATATCCCGTCGCTGGACGGTCTCGCCCCGCGCGGCTCGGGCAAAGGCCGCCGTCGTGCGCACTCAAGCTCGCGACGGTCGCCTAGTCCTCCATACGATTCTAGGCCGAAGGACAGGCTTGCGCTGGAAGCTTATGGT
>QVXC01000519.1:0-22097 GCA_003501895.1 Phaeosphaeria sp. A1 3.1a | reverse complement strand
TTGTGGAATTTGGTGAGTTTGTAGATGAGTGGGAATGTGTGGATTTTGGCGCATGAGTAAATGTCTATGTACGCAGTGTGGTCAAGCACCTGGGGCTCTATATTTGAGAGGGCCGACCAAATGATCATATCTCTTCAAGCAGACGAGCATTTCAAGTACGCAGGATGAAAAAACCAATAAGTTACACATTTAAACAATCGTAAACCATAAATAATTGATGTCTAATTGGACGCCGAATAATTCCGCCACGCCGTAGGTAGAGTGAGAATCGAAAAGTACAATGAAGAACTACCTCTGCACAACCTGTGTCTTCCACCCACTACGCTCACGGAGCCAAGTCTCGAAATCACAAAGCTCTGGCTCCTCCTTCTTCAACTTCGCAATCTCAGCACCATAACCTTCTGTTCCAAACCAGGTGATCATGAGATTGACCTCTGTGACCGCCCACTTGAGTGCCGAGCCAAAGAAGCCGTATGTGGCAGGTACAGGGCTGCCAATAGCTCGCTCGAAGCATGCACTCATCTCATCCATCGTAAGCTCGCTGCCTGCGAGAGCTTCGGCGCGAGCATTCCACTTCTCGTTCTCAATAAAGGCACGCGCACCAAAGATGCCAATGTCTTCGACCGAAACCCACTGCAGCGACTTGCCCTGTAGAGTATCCCTCAGTGCAGCGAGGAAGACCTTGGTGGGAAATCCGGGCACCAGGTTGTCCATGAAGGCAACGGGCCTCAGGATCGTCCAGCCCATATTCTCTCCATTCTTCCCCGCCTTCTCAAGCAAATGCTTCTCGATCTCGTACTTTGTCTGAAAATGCGGGATCGGAGTCGTGTTCTCGAAGCTGCGTTGGTTGCCACCCCTATCGACGGATGAATAGACAAAGTGCGTCACACCCTCCTTGACCGATTCGTCGATCAGAGAATTACCCTGCTTGACCTCATTCTCCGTGCTAACACCAGGCCCCATGGAGATCTGAACAGAATACACGCCCCAGACCTGCTCTGGCTTGCCAGCTTCTTTCAGCGTGGCTTTGGCGGACGCGAAGAGAGCTGGGACATCGTCGAGGTTGCCTTGTACAAGTTTGACATCGGGATATGTCTCAGTGATGCGCAGTGCTGACTTTGATTTCGCATCGCGCGTGACTGCGAGCAGGGTGAATCGCGAAGCTTCAGCATGTGTAGCGAGTTGCTTGAGGACAGAGCCGCCCTGCTTTCCCGTCGCGCCGCAAACGATGATGGCTTTGGTGGCGGCGGCCATGGCGATGCTTGACTTGCACAGGGTCTCTTGGTAATAGTACGGAATGTAGATATGGTGCCTTGGCGTGAGCGGAAGCGTAGCTTGGCCAAGTGAAGTTCGAGATCTCTCCCAGGGTATGAAATGAACTAAGAAAGTATGGGTGGATTCGATTTCATATTATGAAGAAAGTATATGAATAGAACGTTTCACAACATACTTTGAAGTAGGCCGTTACGGCTCCGCACCGAGAGCGCGACTGCGGGTAAGAGAGAAGGTTGGTGGGTAGTTTGTTGCCCCATTGCGCTGATCGGACGCCCGACGCGCTTGTGAAGCACATACATGACATCGGGCGTTGGGATCACCGACACTGCGAGTGTGGGCAGATCAAGAACAGGATTGCCGTGGAGATCATGCGAAACTCGCTCGAGCATCGTTGGTCCATGCCTTGAGGTGTATTGCCCCTCATACGATTGGTCAGAATCGCCGGGTGAAGGTTCGCCATGACGTAGCGGCAGTGGCTGAGAAAGAATCAACTCGAGATCCTATCCCAACCCCTCGATTCCCAGGACCATGTTTAAAGCCAACACAGTATGAAGCGACAGTATCGGTCTCAGACACTCATGGAAACTTGCACAAATCTGGCGCCAGTCGTATGGGAGACGGATCTCTAAGCTTCGATCGATACGAATAAGCGTCAACAAGCTTCCGGGATGCTAGAGAGTCTGGAGTCGTGAAGAGCGCATGCGGACACAGTTGTCCCTAGTAAAACGCCATGCCCATTACCCCTGCGAAAAGCCGATAGTAAGCCACGATATTGAGTAGTGTTCGTGGTCGGGGTGAGTCCGATAGAGACACTGGGCTGTGATCGCATTGGGCCCAACCCCCTTCTGTCATCCTTAACACTTCACGATTCTGTTGGCGAATTACATGCATCCTTTAGGCTTCAGACAATGCAGAGCCAGTGAATAAGGATACTGATATTTAGTCTTTTTGGCAGCAGATCTTCTTTTTGAATTCTCACATTCTGCCTTTCCGGGTCATGAAAATATGTATAGTGGCTCGTTTAGTACAGATTGAAAGGGCCTCCAACTCAAGCGTGTAGAGGAAGCGGCAAAGACTACATCATATCAATCCATTTACTACCGCCTATGAAATGTATTAAATGAGCATAGATGTAGAGTGAAACTTCGGAAAGACATGAATGTTGCAAATTTGTAGTTGAGATAGTTTTGAGTGTGTTTTAAAAAATTTATAGAGGACTCCTGACTCAACATGTCGTGGATCGTGGATGGACGCAGGTGAGTGGTTAGCGACAGCAAAATCGCGAAGTGAAGATAGAATTAAACACCTATTGCATGCGCAAAATTCCATTTTCTCTATCTAATATTGATGATAAAGTCTTGTGCCTGTCAAGCATCGAGTATGCAGTGTGAACGGGCACTGATTTGGCAAAACGTGAAATCACGTGCTCACCACTTCACTGCTCATATACACATTCAAGCACAACCACAATTACAGAAACTCACATCAGACAGAACTTAACTACTACACGTTTATGAAAGGCAGGATTTTTCAGCGTCTCCAACCCCTTTCAAAGTCTTGTTCCCCCTTCCCTCTTCCCACCATCCCTCCCTCCCTTCCCTCTACCTCCACCCATCCCTCCCCGTACCACTCCCTCCACGCCACATCACCCAAAACATCCACAATCTGTTGCCCCAAAACAGAAACGCCATCTCATCTCACCTTCGTCCCACCTCAGCACCAACACATCCCCGCAGCTTACTAGCGCGCCTCGGCATCGTCATTGACTTTCTCACACTTACCACGGAACCCTAACCTCAAGCGTTTCCCCGTAGACTAAGATGTGTAGCTAGGATGTTCGGAGAATGAACTGGAGAGCCGTAGAGCGTGTGGGATTTGCGGGTGGCCGAGATGGGGGTTTTGGCGGTAGGGAGTGTTTGTATGTATGCGGTCTGGGCGGAGTGGGAAGGGAGCCATGGTACGCCCACGGGCAACTGTAAATTGGTACTGGTATGCAATGTTGCTTGTGGGAATAATTGATCGGCATGAAATTGGGATTGAAGGGGCTGCGAGACGATAATTGTAATCACGATTGTGCATGTTGAGATGTGAATTGCATGGACAATGTATGTAGGAACCAGGAACATTTGACGCTGTGCTCCATTGCACAATAGTTATCGAGCATTTTATGTGCTTGGAGTACCACAACGCGGTTGCACTGCGCAAAGTACAGTGTGCTACGTTGCTGATGGATGGGGCTTGGGACATGTGGTTGTGATCTTCGTTGCTGATGTGAGAGGGCACCCACGTCAAGTTTGAGTGAGCTGGTTTCCAGCCATCATCATCAATTCAGATCTTTCGCCTTTTGTTTTCCTCGTTGAACGACACCAAATAAATAGCACTAGACTCTGCCGAGCTTGAAGTCCCAACATTGAGTTATCGTGCAATAAAGATCAACATCAGTCGTGCATTCCGAACGTCTGGATGCGGCGCACATGTACAGGGATCATATGCCCGTGCTGTAGTATGCACCTCCATGCGGACCTAACCTCCGCACCAAATCACAGAATCGTCGCTTGGATGCACGCTCGGTGAATACGAGGAGCCTCGATTCCCAGTCCGATCATTACAGACTAGTGCGTAAAATATTGTAAAATGTATTCGATTCGCTTCCATAGGAATATGCTACGCTACCAACGCCTGCACGTGAACACGCGCTCTAGTTCCAATCACCGGGACCAAGGTCAATGGGAACTCCGGCTCGCATGTCGTCCATGATCTTCTCGATGCTCCAGGGCTCGTAATTATAGCCCTTGGGGTAGTTGGGCTCGAATGAGGTTTCATCCTTCATGTCAATGCCCTTCTTCATGCTTTCTGCGCTCTTGTGGTAGTTGTCGTACGCATACGCCTCTGGGTCATGGCCCCAAACCCACTTCGGGAGCTTGGGCTGTGCGCGTCGGGGGTCAAGCTTGACCTTGTCCCAATCTGTGTCCTGGAGGAGCTCAGCGTTGGAGAAGCCGAGCTTCTGTGCGCAAGAGTTTCGGATGAAGCTATTTGTGTGAGCGAGGTCAATATCATTCGAGAGCGAACGTACCGGAATCGAATGTGAACGCGGACTGATTGAGTGATGTTCTCTTTGCCGCCAATTTGCAGACATGAAGCAATTGAGATGGCATCCTCGATGGCCTGTGTGGCGCCGTTACCTGATGCTGGTAGGTAAGAGTGTGCTGCGTCTCCGATCTGAACGACACGCGCGCCAGGAGATGTCCAGCTGGGCTGAGGATCTCGCCAAAGGAGCTCAAAGTTTACGATGGTGTTGTCTGGTGTAGTCTCGACGAGTTCCTTGAAGATGGGTGCCCACTTCACCTTCTCCATACCAGGCATTGTATCCATGCCGTCTAGGACTTCCTGCTTGTCGATTGTGTTGTTCCAGCTCTCCTTCTCAGTTCCGGTAATCTGTCTGCGTCAGCCAATATATATCATATGTGACGGTGTGCCTACATCGTGATTCATGATCCATACCATCACGTCCTCACGGCTCAAGGTAAGAGCATATGTGGATGGACTATGAACAATTAACTCAAGGCCGATGTTGCAGTATAGTTTCGGGAACTCACCCTAGCCATGTGCGCACAATTGGCTCATTATCAGGCTGGAGCTTGAAGAACTCCTTGACTCTTGGGTTGGCATCAAGCGCTTCACGTGGGTAGGCAGCACGCCACATTGCCCTTCCAGAAGGCATGGCACGCACTTGTCCGCCAACGAGCTTCTGACTCTTCGATCCTACACCATCGGCTGCGATGACAACGTCAGCCTCATATCGCTTTCCGTCGTCCGTGGTGCATCCGCCCTTGCCGCGCTCCTCATCCTCGAAATAATCAACGACTTTGCGGTTGAACTCGACTGAGACACCAAGTTTTTCGACGGCGCTGACAAACATCTTGTAAACAAGTGGGCGCATTTGGAATTCGCCAGGCGGTGTATCGGGATCCAATCCTGCATCGCGTAGACGATCCGCAACTTTGAGAGGTTTGATCATGACCTCGCCGGAGTGCTTGAAGGTTTCGATCCAAGCATTGTGAAGCGAGATCTTCTTGTACTCCTTGAGGAGTTCAGGCCAATGCTTCATGAAGCGCGTCGCGCTCAAGCCCATGAAGTACATATCACCTATGGCTTGTATAAGATTTATGGTTTTAGGCACGTGATGGCGCGTTCTCACCAGCTGTGTTGATGTCCGAGTTCCTCTCGAGAACGCGTACATTGTGTCCTTTGCGCGTGCACTCCAGCGCAGCCACCAGTCCAGCAAGACCTGTTCCTACGATGAGGACGTCAATCCCAGACGGCTCATATGAACCGACTGGTTTCGACTCCATCGTGGAATCGCGGGACGTAAGCGCGTGAGGCATGATGAGCGAGAGTTTGTTATGTCCAGTGTGTAGTAGAGGCGTGCAGTCAAAGACGACCGCGACTCCCCAGGTACATCCCCATACATCTTAAGGGTCGCGTGTTGAACGTCGGGGTGGGCTCCCCAACGGTGGACAGCCGAGATCACCGGATGTCCGGAGTGCCGACATGTCGCGAGCGTGAGCCTCTGCAAGAGACCGAAGCACCGCCTCAGAAACGGACTTGATGATGTGTACACTTGGCTGTTTAGGTGCCTGATACATGGTCTCCCTTGGTGTTACGGTGATGTCGATGACATTGAGAACAACGTTCCAAGCCTTACCAAAGCTCCCGAATGGTGGCCCATGCGTTGCGCTATGGTTCCCCACGAACTCCGGGCGCCAAGGCGTGAACGACATGCACAAACCATGTTCAGTGGCTGTCGAGTGCGAGGCTGTCGTGTAAGATTCCAGCCTTTTGATGTTGGTCTAGGTCGATGATCACGGTAGCTGCTGCATGTTGCTGCAATACCAATTCATTGCCGGCCCACGTGCATAGATGCTCGATACCACGCAGATCTGATGGGGCCTTTCGTGCTGTGTAACCATGTGCCAGACTGATGTCGCAATTTGCAATGACATCTACATTTCTTGCTGGTGACACAAGACCGCCACTGTGTTTTTGGTCTCAAGCTGATGGGCTTCCTTGCAACCCCTTGTTACTTCGAGGCTCACCGACTGGTGGAACCCTGGCTGCCATGCTGATGATTTCGATTGGTATATGCGGCCAAGAGAATGATGAGACAAACCTTCCTTCCTCGGCGAGCATATGAACTGAACGTGCCGATGCTTGTGGGGAGTCCTTGTGGAGGTTTGGCATGGCACGGAAAGCGGTGCCATTACGGCACGTCTATCTACCGGTTGCCGTGTATAGTCTTACGACCAAATTGCTGCTGTCATAGCACGGCACGAAATGAAGAGGTCGTGCTTTCATAGGTACTGAAGTCAACGTACCGCTGATAGCAAGGATATCTGGTCCGTGGTCTCATGGGAGGCGGAACAGGGCTGGTTCCCCCAATAAGCTAAGCGGCCCTGCAACTAAAGTCAATGATGATGATCTCAACACAAGTCTGGGTTCCGGTAACACCTCGATCCACTTGTTGATGGTCCCGACATGTCATTGTCGGCGCCGTGCATCACCGACATATATGTTCCAAGATGCTGGATGCCCCATCTTGGGACGTCGGTTACCCCTTTCATCGGCCGGGCTGCCACTAGAGATGCTGCTAAGTATCCATATTGTGCACACCGGGCACCCTGATTGGATGTATCAATGCTTACTGCCACAACAAGCACTTCTGGGACGACTGGGTACCGTTACTGGCCAAGCTGCACATAGTAAAGTGTGCTGAGATCTCTCGTGGCGCTGACGGTGCCTGCTTATCTGTATAATGACCATCTGTTTGGGGAGCCGGACAAGACTGACAGCTGTTAGGATGGCACTGTGCATTATCTAGGTGCTGTCCGCAATCGTGGTACTCGAACTGTGATCGTTTCCTCATCGGCGTAGCAGTCTCTGTGTCTTGTGGCTGTGCTTCATCTACCACGGATTACTTCAACCGCCGCCCCCGATTGACTGATCTCATAGCTTCTCTTGCCTGGCTACGTAGCCCTAGGACTAGCTTGGTCTGTCTATTATCAGCAGTTTCTTCGACCCTCAATCCTTCTCCAGATCTTTCGACGACTTTAGTCCTTCCTGCACTCGTTCGCATATCTCCAGAATGCATCCTCTAACAGCAGGTATCGTTGGTGTCGCACTGATAGGCTTTGGTGTCTATGCTTTCATCAGTGGCATAGACAAGTACAACAAGAAATACAATTGTCACAATCTACCCGGACCAACACTCATCCCATGGATTGGAAGAATTCACGATCTGCCAATCGACTTCATGTGGTTGAAGTTCAAGGAGTGGGCCGACACTTACGGACCAATATATCGAACGATGATGCTCGGCGCCAACTTCGTGATCATATCGGATGAGGCAATGGCGGAGGAAATGCTGGTCAAGAAGGCCAAGATATATTCAGACCGTCCTGAGATCAAGAGCCTGTTTGACGCGAAGAGTACCTATGGATCCATGGAGTACCTGCCATTGATGGGCAAGAACCGTAGGTCAAGACTCCCATTACGGATGGGCTCCTGCTAATCAACACGTAGAATACTGGGCTCGTCAGCGAAAGTTCACTCACGCGTACTTGATGGAGGGCACGAATGCTCAATACTGGGGTATGATGGAGTTTGAGGCCAAGCGATGGATGGCTCGTCTCGTCGAGAACCCTGACGACTTCGCTTTCTCTCTAGAGGACATGTGCTCGAAGGTCATGGCAAAGCTGACCTGGGACGACGATTCCTTGAGTGTTCCACTCACGCCGAGCGCCTGGGGCCTGTTGACACAAATGTCGCCCGCGGGTCCTATCACCAACGTTCTAACGCCACTGTGGGACTGGGTACCGGAGGCAATCAATCCCTGGAAGATCAGAGAGCGAAAGAGGCATGATACCCAGCAGGCCTTCTTCATGGAAAACCTAGTCAAAACCAGGAAGCTCATGGAGAAGGGTAAGCAGGGTCCATGCTACACACGAACATACCTTGAGACAGCAGAGAAGACCAACATCTCTGGCGATTACGAAGCCTCGTGCGTCCTTGGAATGCTGGCCCTTGTTGGTATATTTACTGTCGCCGGCCCACTGTACTACTTCTTGATCGCGATGGTACATCATCCTGAATGGCAGCGCAAGTGCCAGGAAGAGGTGGATGGGGTCTGCCGTGGACTACCGCCAACCATCGCCGATATGCCAAACTTGCCCATCTTGCGCGCATGCATCAAAGAGACTATGCGTTGGAAGCCGACGGTACCAACAGGTAGGTGTTGCTTTTCGCCGTTGACACTGACCAAGCTTACACCATAATAGGAGTGGCACACGAAGCTGAAGCAGATGACTGGTTCCGTGGATACTTCATTCCCAAGGGCACGCGCATTCTGCCTCTCGACTGGGCCTTCCTTCGCAACCCGACCAAGTACCCTGACCCAGAGTCTTACCGCCCCGAAAGGTGGCTCGAGGCTGGTTGGCCAACGTTTCAGGAGCCGTTGACCAAGTATCCCACAATCCACGGCATGTCCTCGTTTGGCTGGGGCCAGCGTCAGTGTCTCGGTATGTCTGTCACTCGTGATGAGACTGTGACTGGGTGCGGTGCCTTGATGTGGGCATTCAATCTGAAAAGAAAGGTGGACCCAACCACTGGGGATGAAATCGAAGTTCCGCTCGAGAAGTCCAACTCGCTCCTCATCATCAAGCCGGATCCATTTGAGATGGCTTTCGAGCCGAGAAGTGACGCTCGTAAGAACCAGGTGCTTCAGCTCTGGAAAGAGGCCGAAGCTGCAGATCGTGCCGAGCGAGCTGAGTTTCTGAGGAGAGCAGAGATGCACCAGGTGCAGCCGTAGAAATTTTCGCGAGCATTTTGGGGTCTTCGTTCCCGGAACATTGACATTTCACGGCATCCTGTTGCTGGGCGGTGTCCTTATAGATATCGGAAATTGTGTAACTTTGTTTTTTGTACTTCGCTGAGTTTCGGCCGTGCTGAGCTTTGTCTTTGATGTAGTGAGCTGTGCTTTTCCTGTCGTGAGCAGCTGTTTGCTGTGGTGAGGTTCTGTGCTCTGAAATCATGTCGATAGGCTCTCCGCCAAGTGGTGATCGTTCTTTGAAATTTATGCAGATGTAAAGACACAAATACGTCCACTGTCGTGAGAAGAATAAGAACAGAAAATTTGCAGCTGAACTCGAAGGTCTACAAGATCCGGCATTGACTGAGGAGCCGATGCGCAAACGAGCGCCGTCCTCATCTGGGTGTAGTGGCTGTCAGCCTGCACGCTCCCATTCGACCTCAATTCTCGAATACGAGAGCACTGTAACAGTAACTATCTCTCTGCTCGTCCACTTGGCTTGCAGTATGAAGCTGTTGGCTGGGTAGTGTACTTCAAAGCATCGTAGGTTCCAGACTCCGGTAAAGCTGCAGCGCGAATCCCCGAAGCTGCCCGACTGGCGCCATCGAGGGGCTATTCTGAGCTCTCCCTGCTTCGAGGGCACGAATCAGCGGCGAGCGTGTGGAGAGGGCTGGCAACGTCATTGGTGAGGAGTAGCTTGATCGCAGGTAAAAAGGAAAATGTGGTGGCCGGGAGAAAGGCTTGGCGTGCCCCTCCATACCTTGACTTACCCCACCATCAGAGCTCTCCCCTCCATCGCTCAATCTACCAACTCTCTCTCTTCTCCTCAACAAACCCATACACACCCAATTCCATCAAAATGCCTAACCCCAACGTCTTTTTCGATGTCTCCATCGGCGGCGCCCCAGCCGGCCGCATCATCATGGAGCTCTTTGCCGACCAGGTCCCCAAGGTGCGCTCTCCACCCCACCAGGAGAAACTTTTCATCGAGCTCAGAGCTGACCTTTACCGTACAGACCGCAGAGAACTTCCGTGCCCTCTGCACTGGTGAGAAGGGTACCGGCCGCTCTGGCAAGCCCCTCCACTACCAGGGCTCGTCCTTCCACCGCGTCATCCCCCAGTTCATGCTCCAAGGTGGTGACTTCACCCGCGGCAACGTACGTCATCTTGCCAACTATCCGCGATGCTTTGCATGAGACTGACTGAAAACAGGGTACCGGCGGTGAGTCCATTTACGGCGAGAAGTTCGAGGATGAGAACTTCAACCTGAAGCACACTGGTCCCGGTATTCTCTCCATGGCCAACGCCGGCCCCGGAACGTATGTACAACTGTACCCTCACCACTTTCCATCACTAACCAATGGCGCAGCAACGGCTCCCAGTTCTTCATCTGCACCGTCAAGACCTCTTGGCTCGACGGCAAGCACGTCGTCTTCGGCAAGGTCATCGAGGGTCTCGATATCGTCCAGGCCGTCGAGCGTGTCGGCTCCCAGACCGGCAAGACCTCCAAGACTGTCACCATCGAGAAGTCTGGCCAGTTGTAGATGTTAGATCTACGACTGTGACGAGGATAGACGGTGCTGCATAGTCCCATGGAGCTTGTCTCCTGTGACGACAAAAAAGTGACACGAGGCGACGACGTGACGACAAGGAACAGTACAGACTAGTGGTAGTACTGGTTTGGGAAACGACGGTTTTAGTCTTAGTACTGGATTGGGAAATGACATGATCAGTGCCAGTTCCAACCTCAGTTTCCACCATGCAGTTCGTGATGCTTGTGCGAGCCCAAGTCGTGATTTATAATCACCTAGATCTCTCTTCTAAGATGGACTGCATAACACCAAAGCTCCCAGCTAGTACCCTGATGTCCAAACATTACCCAAACCCCCTACAGCTCCGCAAAATCCCTCGCTCAAGGCGAGTCTACGATCACAGGTGCCTCATTTAGGAAAGAGAAACAACTGTTTTCATTCGGAAAACACACCTTCCCGACAAACCCCCCGTCCACGCAATGCCCGTCCGCCCTAAGCCGAAAATGACGGCATAGCAGAGTAGACTAGGCCCAGCATAGCATGACAAGCCAGGCCGTGGACGGCGCTAGACTAGATGTCAAAGTGTCAGAGCCGCGAGCCGTGGTAATGGCGCTGGTGACGCTGACTTGTATGAGAGGTGAATTGGACGGAAATGGATGATGGAGAAGAAAGAAGGAGGGGATTGAGGTGGAAATGGTAGGGAAGTGATGTTGGAGAGGATCTTTGCTGCTAGTTGTAGAGAACAATGTCGAGAGCGGAGGATATAGATAGTGACGTATGCTGGAGGACTATTTTCCTGTGTACTGAGTAGATACCGTATGAAAATCATGGTGCTAGGGAGAAGGGATGGTATACAGGCGGTAAAAGGGTCATGATAATGGGTTGGGGACGAAGGTTATGCGGCGGAGATATGCAGAGAAAGGAGGGTGGCGGAGAAATGGGTACATGGCGTGTTTATACATAGATGTGACGATCAAACTCCGAGCTGATCAAGGCTATACGATGATTGTGTTCATTCCCCGCCGTCTGAACTGACTTGGGTGGAGTTGTCCAATCCTCTAATATCTTGGATGGCTCTCGTGGGGCGGAGTCGACCTTGATCGAACAGTCGTCTGACTACCAGTTCCATATCTGTCAATTCCATTCACGCAGTTTGATGTTTGCCTATTGAGCTTGTGGCGCGGTGCTATGCTGTCGATGTATCGGACGATTAGGGTCATCGGGGGGTTGGGATTATCGAGATTGTGAGGCAACGTGGTCCTTCGCAATGTCTATTAGAAATGCTCTGTCAGTATGGTTGTATGCGTTAGCCTCCACACAGCAAGGACTAGAGGAAGCGGAGGACTCCTTGCAAGGGGTGTGGGGGACTGATGGATGCAAGCGCGGTGGCGATGAGTTGGTATTAGGCTGCCATCTCACTCTACTGGCGACACAGTTGTCGCAGAATGTGTGATTGACGAGAAGGACTCTCCAATTACAGAGCTACGGGCTGGTGAGCGTATGCGGTATTGTACCCACAGTGTGTTGCTCCACACGACAAGAGCCTTCAGATTACTCATATAGCATTGTGTCAGCTTGCATCAACCCAATGCTATATGCCGACACCCAGCGGAGACATACTTCGTAAGCCTACGTCGTAGAAGTCATCGAAGCGAAGAGAGACTTTCGTATGGCTCAGCCAGCATGAAAGAGTGTAGTCACAGATTGTGGGCTCCGACCTCGCCACGAAGGACGTCGTCACTGGCACCGCTTCTGATGCACAAAATACAATGTTGCCTAAATCTTCCATTTGCGATACGAATGTAGCGTTGTTCTTGATCCGCTCCTTGCCGGACTGAGGCGAAGGGCAAAGGGGCGCAAGCTGCCGCATCTCATTGACTGACGTGCTTTGAGCCCGCAAGGCAGATGGGACGTGGGGTTGCAGCACTACCACCTACCAAAGTGAGTGAGTTGTTGCGATCGAGTAATGGAGTGGCCTCTTAACTGGACGGATTAATGAGGATGCGCAAGCTAATCGTGCAGCGGTAGTTGGCCAATATGCATCAATCAGTGATCTCGAACGAACCCCCCTGTAAGTGAGCAGGTCCACAAGACGCACAATCCCACGGAGTCTGAGAAGAAGGCCATGTGGAGCCAGTTCTCGATGTAGCGCCCCATGCGAATGGAAGATGAGGCGGGGTTGTGATGCTGAAGGATCCACGGAGTTGGAAACCATATGTTGCATGACGGACGCTGGCCCACATGGCGCTCGCCATGTGTAGCCTAAACAGTGCTTTGGGAATACCGAAAAGCCTCTGTGGAGCTCGAGAGAAGAGATGAACTGTGCATCGTGGTGTCGTGGCTACTATGTGAGCCAACACGTACCGAGCGCTGATTGGCTCACGGAGAACCTTAATGAGGCAGTTGTATGCATTGGACGCGATGACGCCGTTGCCATCTCTTCGAGAACAATGCTTGAGGTTATAGATCGCACTATTGCATTATCACACTTGGTTGAAGGTAGGTTGTCCGCGGATGCTAGATGAACGGAGAACGTCACGTGTGGCTTGGCGAAAAATCGTCTAACACGCCACCACGACCTCCCACCACACATGGTGGACGACATCGGAAACATTTATGCGTCGTTACGAAGTGGCTATTGCCTACGACGATCTTGTGCCTATCGCTCGCATGCGCATCCCCGAAGTCGCCATGCGATGAGATTCTCGCACGAAACGGGCGGCGATCTAGCGCCCGGGATTGCATCAGTGCCTTGTCCTTGCTGATCCGCTGGTCGCGGATAGATGTCGCAAGCCGTCAGATCATCAGGAGCATTCAACAGCGCACGCACACGACCGCAGTCGTGAGAGGCTTACAGTCGGACTGGGCGGCAACGGTGACATGTCACAATATCCCCAGCAATACGTGAGACGCACCCGATGACGTCGAAGCGAGCGTCGAGCGACGAAAATGTGCAACGCTTGCAGCGCTTCCGATGTCTCCCCACTGTCTGCTGATGACCGGGAGAGCCCGTCGAGAATGGGACCAGATTCTGCACGTGGGAGCGATCAGCCACCATGGAGCGTCCCGCTGGCGTAGGGATCAGAAGAGGACCTCTTTCCCCCTCCCTTCATCTGTGCATCGAGTAGCGGACGTCTGAGGCCAGCAGGGCGTTTCAGGCGTTGCTGAGGGATGCGCGGCGCTGAGTGAGCGCAAAGTGAGCACCTCGCACAGCTGCATGCGCTCATCCTGCACAAAGTGCGTAGATGAATTTCGCTGCAGGACCGGCGCTGCGAGCGTTGAACGAGGCGGGCCAGGTGGTGTTGGCGCCGCCAGACTGATTGGTCCATCTCCATGTCTGTCGATGCATCGGGCTGTCATATGCCGCAGGCTGCACACAAAGGCGTCCTTGGCTGTGTGGGATTCGCTGCTTCTGAGACTAGAACAGCGGAGGTTATGCTACTTGCAGGGGCATTCGTTGGTGCTGATCGAGGACCTCTCCCCAATCGGCCTCGCAAGACGTCTGGACCCGCAAAACATCGACTCCCTCCAGGCAGCCCATATTCAGGTAATCCCACGCCATGCGCTGCGCCATCGTTTGCGCTGCGTGCCTGTGAGAAGTCTGCATCTTCTCTTAATCCTATTTGGCCCTGCCGACGCCTCGTGCCAGGTCACCCGTTCGTGTGCTGTCTCTGATCGCTCCACCGTGCTTCACTTCTCCGCATTTGACTTCACACATACGTTGTGACTTATGGCTTGTCTTTGAGCCACATTTACTGCATATCCAACTACCACCTTGTTTAATACCATTCTTATACCACATCCACAATGTCACGAAACGTACATTGGCCTCGATATGAGTCGAGTAACAGTACTCACTCCGGCCGTAGCGACAGCGAGCGCTCGTACGAAACAAACCCCACCGAATACAGCGATCGCCGTCCGTCTCTAGCACACGGCGAGACATGCGACGGCCGCGAACAAAATCTAGATCGAGATTACTTCGCCTCGAGACAGAACAGCGACCAATATGAGACGCTTCCTCCTCGCGCGTCCGTCGACACATATGCTTCCACAAGCGAAGAAGATCTGGGCGACGACATCGACGACGATATGCCTGAGTATCAGGTCCCGCAATACCACCACGAACCCCTACACAGCGACGCCATTCCTACCACACCTCGCGATTTCGCAGAGCTCTTTCCTACTGGCAAGCGCATATCAATACGGCATGATGACTCTACCATCGATGGCAACATGAATCTACGCGTGGACACCCAGGTTGAGGAGCGGGGTCACCGGAAACAAAACTACACATTGTTCCACTTGCGCATGCAAGATCTACGTACTCGGGAGTTTTCCCTGCGTCGCTATTGCAGAGAGTCTGGTCGCGAGGTCTGCCATTCGATACGGAAATACCAGACCCCACCTGCTGAGAAACGTCCGGTCTTGCAACGCGCAAGCACCGCCCTCGCCAGCTTAGTCAAGTCTGACTCGAGGCCTTCCACCTCAGCTGGACTCAAGCGATCTGACTCGGGTTACGAATCAGTCTTTCGCACGCCCGACGAGGAGGACGTCGAAATCGACCCGAAACCAAAGTCGGTAGGCTACTTCAAGGGTCGAGCGTTGATGCCCACCAACACCATCAAACTTGAGTTCTCAAATTATGCCCATCTTGATGTAAAACGAAGAGGAGCCAACTCCTACAAGCGCTACGCTTTTGAGTATTGGGGTGACGACTACTCTTGGAAGCGCATAGTCAAGAAGGAGGGCGAACACGACAGTGTGTCCTACTACCTTGTGCGCGACGACAACGACAAGGAACCACTCGCACACATCTGCCCCGTACGCCTGACAGCAGAAGAGGCGCACGAAGAGCAAGCAAGGGGAGGCTGGGTACCACCATGTTACATGCGCATTACCGACAGCCAAATCCTGCAGTCGGATACCGACATTTCAGAGTAAGTAACACCAGGCTTCCGCCTGCCCTGGCTCTTGCTAATCCCGTGCACAGCATCGTCGTCGCAACAGGCCTCATGGCCCTTGTAGACGACTGCATCAAGCGCCGCTTCCACTCGAAGCAGAGCACGCAGTTGCACATTCCCCTGATGCGAAGCACCAGCTTCAAAATGAACATGGAATACATTGGTCCCAAACGGCTCATCGACGAGATGTTCAGCCGCACGACCCCGTCGCGGAAACACTCGTCCTCGTCACGGAAAGCCACTGCTCCCGTGCAATCGTAACACGACATGCGCTGCGTTGGAAAATCTCCTTCGGTCACTTTGGATTCCGTGGAACTGGCGCGGGTCTCGCCTGTCCACGTCACCCTTTGAGACCCAGGCTTTGTACATGTCGCACACGAGCTCTTTGTTCCCGTCCTAGCTGTTTCGCATCTACGCAGGCATCCGCTGTACGCGTAACTGCTTGTTGTCTTTGAGTTTTATCTCCGCTTTTGGTTTTTTGGTCCCGGACCCCATGTCTGGGTCACATATCACGCATGGCGTTGGGGAATGATACGATTGCGCATCGTCGCAGTCGACCAGATTGGTGGTGTCTTTGCATATCCTTGCGAGACGTGTTCGCTTTGGCGAAGCTTCTTTTTGGTACACGTAACATTGCTCAGATTGGTCGGCTTGGGATAATGCGGCCGTGACCAGGGCTGCGAAATGGATATTTTGGTTTGGGCGATCCCGCCTTTTGATGCAAACTCCCTGCCGCGCACGTCTTTGGTTTGGTGAATGGTTTTGGGCGCTTCATTTCGCTGTGTTTGAAGCCCAAATGCAGCAGTGTGTTTGTCTCCGCTATCGGGGAGATTCATGTCGACGTGAGATAAGTGTTATGCTGGACCCAGAGCGCCTTAGTGAGCTAGCTTTGTGCCCATGACTTGGCTCCGACTGGTCCCGACTTCCAACAAAACTCCCTGCAATGCCTCTTTGGTAGGTGGAAGTTGTTGCTCACTTCATGTCGCTGTTTACGAAGCCCTGAAGCAGTATGTTTGTCTCCGCTGTCGGCAAGGTACATGGTGACCTGACACATGTGTTACACCGTTACCAAACATCCAAGGAAATGTGGAGCTATTTAGGATTGCAACGATCATTTGGTTGGTGAAGAGTATTCTGCGCTTCATGTCGCCGTGTTTGGAGCCCAAGAACTGGACTGGTATGCATGCTGTTGGTAGGAAGACACGTCGAACTGATAAACGTGTGTTAGATCGGATTCAGAAGCAAGTCGCTGTGCTTGGAGTCCAAAGCAATGCTTGTTCATATGATATTGGTAAAGAAACACGTCGGGTTGATAGACGTGTGTTACGTCGGATCCAGGGGCATGTCGCCCTGCATCTGGGAATAGCGTTTCAGGTGATGCGTCGACCCGGTCGGACGTGAATTTCTCTTCAATACAAGATCGGTAAGTTACCAAGATGATAGGCTTCTGCCTTGTTTCATGCCAGGAGCAGCAGTGTGCTATCTACGCCGTCGGTAAGTTGTTGCGATGATGCGTTGTAAGTTCAACAACCCGTCATCACTGTGTAGGGTCATCTATCATAGTGGCATTGCTTCTGGTGCAGTAAGCCACGAATCCCATGCTTTAGGTAAGTCTCCGATGTCGTGTCACCACTGCCGTCAAGACATGGGCGGATGATGAGAGTGGGAGGAGATGCGGGTTGCTTCCGCTCCTTCATGCGCGAAGGTGTGCTCAACATCTGAGTTGGATGCCAGATCTGAAGTCGGTTACACGATACCCTGGAAGTTTGCGCAAATGGTACGTTCGCTTCACTATTCGTATCTAGGGTGTTGTCCCGATCAAGACTTAGACTAAGCCTAGATTAGATGTGGATTTTTTGACTTGGTGGCTCAGACGCCTTGCCCCAACTTGGATAGAGTCTGGTATTCTTCCTGTACACCGATCAGAATGGCTATGCATAGGCTTCCTCAGACGAGTGTAAAGTCTTGTCAGCGATATCAAGCGGCAGCTCAGCTGATATCGGGTCGGTAGCCGCCCGCATTGCGGGTAAGGCACCTTGCCGAACCTTGAGCATGACAACGGATTTGAGACTCTTACTCACGTCTCAATTGTCTTCTGTATCACTAACAATTCCAGAGGCTAAGGCGACGTGTATTCTGATGACGTGCTTCTGAGTACTCACCAGGTACCTGTGTATGTCGCGGATGCGCTTCACGATCCAGCCGATGTGCCTTCCAACCCGCACGTTGACGCACAACATCACTGATTTGATCGAGCGTGGCGATAGAACCTTCACTGCATGGTGAAGTGTTCGCAATCATACTGGCTGAACGTCTTACGACCAGGGAACGACTCCTTTGAACGTTCACGGCTACGCCATCAAAGGACGAACAAGCAATCATCTCCTCTCGCACGTCACCGTGATCTCAGTACCACTCAGCTTTCTCTCAAACCACCCTGTTCCCATTATCCCACCCACGCCCAGCATTTTCATTGGCACACATCGTGGCGCCTGGCGGTCTCGCGGCCCGCCCGCAAGCCACCCAAGCGCATGGGTTCGGGAGATGCGAAGCATAGTCATTGCGTAAGGCAGCATTGGAAAGATGTCATTGGCCGTACGGGACGGGGCTCCTGGCCCATCGGCTCGGCAGACGGCTTCCTACATGCTCAGTTAGCAAGACGGTGGCACTGATGTAGTCGGGATGGTGCATACAACCCGAGATGTTTGCCTTGTTGTCATTATCATGTGCATGTTGCCTGAAAGTGAGGCTCTTTTGTGATGGCTGTGGTGTATAAAAAGGAGTTGTCGAATGCTCAGGTCTGTATCAATTTCACCATCTCCCGTTATCAATTGCGTCAGTAGCATAGTAAAAGCCAAACACACTTTCGGGCCAATCATTCCTGTTCATTATGGCTACTGCTGCTGCTACTGCTGCTCCTGTACAACAGACCTGGGTTGTACGTCTCAAAGGCATGTCGGCCATTCCATATATTGCACGTCATGGAATCCCTACGATCAACCTCTGGATGATCTTTCGCTAACAATCATGTGCTAGACCACTGCGCAGCCCGCCACTTTCCAGAACCGACTTACCAAGACATTAGCGACCGTAGAGGTACGAGTTCATTTTCTACTCAATTGACCTTCCTGTCTCCCCTTTAAATCTCAACCCTTCACTCTAACCTTCCCTCTAGGTGGACGCACGGCATGGAGTTGCATTGTTACCATCGGCTCTGGACATTACCAGGCAAGATACTGGTATGACGGGGCTTACACGGCGACTGCAAAGCAAGACTCTGCCGAAGTAGGGCTCAGAACACTCACGGGGACACTGAACACAAATGTCGACCCACCGCCTGCATCCTACTATGCGGCGTTGTATGCACAGCAGGCTCAGCAGAGACTCGCTGCAGCATCGTCTTAAAGACATCTTCCTGAATTATATAGGAGGCACAATTTTGTTGGAATTTCGGTCACTTACTCACGGTGGTTCGCGGAGGCCTGTGTCCATGGTTCAGGTGGTTTGCGAGAATAGGCAGTAGATGTTGAGTCAAGGACGTTTACGAGAATAGGCGTCAGCGAGGTTTATTTTTGGCACTGGAAATATGAGCCGAACCAATGAGCAGTAATAGAGTAACCTACTTATATCACTGTTTTGGCATGGCTTTTGATTGCAGAGTGACGGAGGGATGGCCTGAACATCCCAAGAAGTGACGTTAAAGCTGATTGCACTAGCATTGACAACGTAACAACCACCCCTGCCGTTGTTCTTGCCTCTTCTCGTGTCTCCCTCGATGATTTACTTTCCCCCGCGCACTCTTCCACTTCTGTAATGGACATATGCCTGATACAAGGATACTTCGATCAGGTACCCCAAACATGCTGGGTTATGGCCAACCTTGTGATGCAGGTGGTATCGCACAAGACCTCACTAAACAAGTTATATGCCCTCATCATTGACAAGTTACGCGACTCTCGCATCTTGGGTACAAGCTATTGGATATTAGATCCCGAGCGGCTGCGGCCCGGGACACGTATCAAGGGTCCTCGGAAGCGAAACATACTTCCCCGGTGGAGGGTTGCTAATCATGCAGACACGATGCAGGCAACCATGTCAAAATACCTTTATCACAGGCTCGCGTGCGCTCAACTCCATTGAGAGCTCGTATTGTGCTTTTGTGGACTAGGCGGCAAATGCTTCCATTCCTTCACAACCACAGTTCCACGAGCGAATGATGAAGTATATTGGCCCGCCTCACACGACTACCAGCCATACACTTGACTATTCGAATACCATCTTGTGATTTCAACAAGACCTTCATGTACCCGAGGAGATAGCAAGAGGCTCTGCGCTTTCATCGGCAAAACAATCTCCTAAGGCAACTCGAGGTGGGTCTCGTAACGAAGTGATCTTCGTCCAGCTCAATTATAGCGAGGCGTCGGACTGGTAACGCCGTATGAGGTTCACCGGGCACTTCGAGGGCACCCGCACTTGCAGCTTCATGCGTTGTAATAAGTGGCTATCAAGAGACCCATGCTAATCGTAACAGCCAATCCCATGGGGGTTCACATGCAGCTTTCGCATTTGGCGAGATCCCCACGGTCAAGATTTGGAATATGCTCCGCGATATGTGTAGGCTACGAATAAACGACGTGGTTACGTGACGTTCATCAGGTCCGGTGAGCATGCCCAGTCCACCCACACGGCACAAACACTAATCCCGGATTGTTTGAACTCGTGTCTGCCACCCGCCAAATGTAAGCGTCAAATCCCATGCAAGCCGTTTGTGGTACGTAGTATCACATTGGCTGCCGCAGGACAAGCCTGTAAGCCTCATCAATGTCATCGCCGCCTGCAGTATCATGCAAGCAGGCCTTGAGGCTTGCATACAATCGATTGACTTACTCGGCGGTTAGGCAGCCATTCTTCATACAAAAAACCGGTAAGGCAGGAAAAGTGCGAGCAGAATCTTGCTGGGGTGGACAATAGCCTTGTCGTCGCCTGTTCCCCTAGTTTCCAGTCAACTCTAGAATTCTCCAAGTTCACGAGAACACGACACCCCGGTCAAGTCCAGAATCCGAAACGACAGTAAGTTCTATTCCCGCTCGATCACCTCTTTAACCTATGCTAGGCGGTAGTGACTCTTTCGACGTCTTCTGTCCTCCTTCAGACGTTTTTCTTTTTCCTTCATTGAACACCTGCCATTGATTTATCATGCGGAAACAAAAGAATCTGATTGAATACTAGTAAGCGCCGGTAAGATCTAGAATGCCGGGATGCTGTCATACATGGTCTACATGTTCGCTCGGCGGCACCACTTTGCTCCTTACCCTCCACTTCCCTCTCACGCAAGATAGCGGCGGGTATGCGATTAGCGTGCTATTTCCCGCATCTAAGCCACTCGAGTAGACACCAGCTCGGTTTCGGCAATATCCTAAACAGTCCACGCGAGCTGCTTGGGAGGGCTCAGGCGACAGTGCAGTGTTATCGACTTGGACTGATCGCACCTCTTAGGATTATACACTGGCTGTAGACGATGCTTAACAGGTCCTCACGGATTTGTGTGTGCACCAGTGCATCTCAACTCATCTTTGGGCTGCGAAGCCCAGTGTCGGGAACAGTACCTAGCTGCACGGACTGGCTGCCAGCGCATCAGCACGCACTCCAAGGCGCTTTGTTGGACACGTACGTATGCCAGTAAGCTTCATTGTTTAGCAACGGCGTGGAATTGCTCCGCACACGATGCTTCCGATGTGATTCACCCGCATCAACTGCATGAGCGCCCCAGCTTTTATCAGCACTCCCATTTGGGTACCGTACCTTACCGAGGTAACATGAGCGCAGCGCCATGGCCCATCTGTGTCGTTCTTTCCAGAGCGTTTACAGACTGAGATGAGTCAGGATTCCACATGAGAAGTGGAACGCATGATGCTGCACACCATTACTTCAGAAATGCAGATCTGGTATAGTCTCATTAGTAGATTAGTTTCTAATTATTAATAGAGTTAATAGAATCTCTGTCTAGATTAATCTAATTCTAGATTATCTTTTTTTTTATATAACGTAAACCACCACCGAGCGGCCCAACCCACCGAGCGGCCCAAAACTTGCCAAGCCCTACTCATGCACTCTCTACCTAACATGCCTCAACCACCTAACACGTTATTACTTAAACACGAAGGGAGGCTTTAGCTTGCCCTTGAAGCCTATAACTCTGGATAATTCAGAAGCTACCGGGCCGCTGCCCAAGCCTACAACGTCAAACGCCGCACGCTCTCTTATCGCGCGCAAGGACGGTCCTTTCGCGCAGAAGCTACTCTAAACTATCACAAGCTTACGGCAACTGAGGAGCAGACGGTTATCCAATATATTCTTAACCTTGATTCGCGAGGATTTGCGCCCTGGCTGTGCGAGGTGGCAGATATGGCTGATAAGTTGCTGGGTGTACGCGGTGGTCAGCCTGTTGGCAAGCACTGGGCT